>APFE031228616.1:1341-57751 GCA_000404065.3 Pinus taeda | reverse complement strand
AGTTTTTCAGCAAGGCTGAGATAAGTTGTAAAAGTTTGCTTGCTGATTTTTGCTGAATATTTTCTTGCTGTAAAAAGGCTTTTTTCAGAAATAAAGAAGAGCTCTCAAACTAGTTTTCCCCAAGAGTTGTAGGGGTTTTTTCCAGGGTCACATTGACAAAAAATATCAGTGTTTTAATGTGTTTTAATGGCTGTTTATTACTGCTGATTTTTATTTCTGCAATTTCCAGCATTCTGTAAATTTTCCAGAATTTGTGTTTTCAGCAAAATTTATTTTTCCAACTTGTTGAATGTATGGTTATGGGAAAGGGCATTTAACTACATGGGAGAAATAAAGAGAAACTGAAAACCGCGGTGGGAAAACAGAAATTTTAACATAGCCTTCTAGTCAAGACTCATAGTCGAAGATCCGACATTGAAAGGAATATGAAGATGAGTTAAGGTTGTTATTCTCTGGGTCCCTTACGCTGCTCAGCCTCGTGGCCGTCATTAAAATCATTTATTCATTTCAACTTTGCCTCTTTAACTCAATGTGGAACCATTTGACCTACCACTTGGAACATTCACTTGCTTATTTGGCATTTTGACTTTGACTTGAGTTGGGCTTGGTGGGCCTCATATGGATGCCACATCACCTTTCACCTTTGGAGACTCTGCCATGTCAAAATTTGACTTATTTTGACTTTGGAATTTTTTTAAATTTTTCTAATTTTTCTCCTCATTTTTGCTACTAACATTAGAAAAATTGGCTTTTGAAGGACTATAAGTTGTTTTTTAGCCCTCAAAGTGGGTCCTAGAATAATATTGGGCCTTTGAAAATGAATTTCGAGTGGTCACACGCCCTAGACATTTTCTGAGGCAACTTATTTACATCATTACATAGAAATTAATTAAAAAAATCTTATTTTGCGGGATATTTTTAATAATTAAAAGTTCCTACTTAGACCTAGTCAAATTCCGCGAAATTTCATAGATGACCTAGCATGGTAATATACATTGACTCTAGACACGAAGATGCATTAAGGGCTCAACCTTTAAGCCGTCACCTCGGCTTTGGGGTATGTAATGAGTGAAAAAACTTAGAAAATTACTCGCCGCTAAAAAGCAGGAATAATTAACCAAGTAAAAAAATCACTCCAAGGTCAACTCGCTTGTTGATCGAATCCCAACACCCTAGGCCTGTTACATGGCTTTATTCATCATGCTAGTGACATTTATACAATATCCCCATAGGGCTGCAGAATCTGAGGATTGAAGAAGAAAATGAAAAGAAAAAGTTAGAGTTAAAAAACTATGATGATATAATGAACTTTGACGGTACATGAAGCCTCTGACACATGCTTGGGCATGGAGTCTTCAAAAAAATTTAGGTGCGACTTCAGTGATCAAAACTAAGGCATGGTATGGATACAATTTGTTTGAATCATATGTCAAATTTTGGACAAAAGGACTATATTTACACTGTTGCTCTGGTCAAACAAGTGGCAGACCATGGCCAGAATGCATATGATGTACATGTTATCCCCTGGTTGATTAAAAAGACTACTAAAATTTTGTTTATGAACAATTATTAAGTGAAATTGTACTTCTCTGGTGGTGGGGTACATATTGTTCATATTGTTCATGGACAAATCGTTTCTTTTAAATCCTAGGAAGATTTCTAGTGGCTAATATTTCCCTTGAACTATTTTGAAGCTTGAACGACACTAAGTGAATTTTTGAGGGTTTGTAGTGGACAACCCTAGATATCATTGAAGATCTACTTACATCTTCTCAAGGGAGTCCTTAGTCGACCTTGTATGCCAAAAAAAATAGCAGGCATTAATCTTCCCCTTTCAGTAAATCATTAAACTTATTTGCTCTTTATTTTTATGTTTTAGGGTAAACTGGGGTTTTGTAACAGCAAGAATTTTCAGCCATAAAAAAGCAACACATTTTGGTATTTTGGCATATATTTCATTTGGAAATCATCTCTAGACCTTAAATTTGTCTTGCTGATGTTTTATTTTATACCAATTACGGGTGGACGTCTAGAGTTTCCTGGCTGTTATATTCATTTAAAATTTCAAATATTGTCAGTTACCTGAAACCCTATTTTTATCCATCTTTAAGCCCACTTTTACTTAATTGTCAATTGTTTCAAGGGCTGAAATTACTGCTGCTGTAATTTATCAACTTTCTCTCAAGTTTTGCAACAGCCATTAGCTTTTTCTTCATTTGTAGTGTTTGGGGATCCTCGTGTAACAAGTATTGATTTGATAAGCCTTCTAAATTTCCCTAGATCCCTATCCATTCAAATCATTGAAGAACCACCTTGTCCTTACCTCAATCATTATATTCCATTTGCTGTAGATCCCGTAGCTATAGAGGCGTCATTAGACTTGAATGTGTCTTGCCTTAGAAACCCTAGAATCTAGATGATACTAGGTCTATCCTTCACTAAAATGAGGGAAGTTGTCTAGGTGACAGTGATAACAGTTCCAAGTTCCACTAATCTTAGCACCTTGTAAAGGCTTTGCATCAATGTGCTAGATTTTGTGATAACAAGTACTAAACTGCAAAACCCATACATTACATTATTAATCACTTTCTTCCTAGTAAACAAATCTTATTGTTTCCAGGTGAGAGATATTTATTTAACTCTTTGAACAGCTTTCTGTAGCTTCTTTTCAACTAGTCAATTCAAGAAACTTTATCTTTGATAGTACATAGATCTATTCATGAGACCCCAAAATCATGGGTTACATAACATACTTTCAAATTGAAACTCCAAAGACAAAACTTATGATCATTAAAAGATACATGCTGAAAAACCTAGCAATTTTCAAGATTTTATTAAAAATTGGGATTCTTTAATGCAAAGGAACAAAAGAAGACCTCCATTTGTTTAGGGAAATCCATCCGCTCTATGGCATTCAGATATGATGCTCTTGATGTATCTGCTAACTAATTTTGAATTTAATAAATGATTAATTTTCAAAAAATGAAAGTGAAATGAGACTCTAAACTTAGAAACAAATACCGTTATGAAGATTTCCATAGTTTGATATCTTTTAAATAGCGAACCATTTTATTCAAACTACCAACAAACATGGGGAGGAGGAAGAGATGAATTTCCTCTTCCATATTTCATAGCTATAGTGGTTACCATTTTCACAAAAAAGAAAAAAGTAAAATGAGACTATAAACATGGAAACAAATACCTTTACAAAAATTTCCATAGGCTGGCATCTTTTACAAAAGAACCATTTTATTTAAACTACCAATAAACATGGGGAGGAGGAAGAGACGAATTTCTTCTTCCATATTTCCTAGCTACAGTGGTTACCTTTCTTATGATTTCCTCTGGACTAAAGATAGTATGGCTTATAGGAGTAAAAACATCCACTCCCAGTTTTAATGCAAATTCCTGGTAGAAACAATGAATTTAATCAATGTGAGAAATGCAATATCTAATGCAAAAAGAGGCATACTTGAAGAGAGACAAATCAATACTTTCAAAGGAACTAGAAAAATCCAAACATACTAAAATTATACAAGCTTCAGATAACATAAAAATGTCAGTGTTTAGGAATTCCCTTGAAAGGTAGAAATCTGCCAGTCAAGGGTAATAATCTAAAACTCTATTGTTGATTTTTTGAAGGTGTAAACTTTAAATTTCTCAATGAATTACTAGACTTCTGTCAGACCTGTGATAATCAAAAGGCTTGTTGACCACACTTGTGTCAACAGTTCCAAGAAGCAGAGTACAAAGCAGTGGACAATTTTTTCAAGATCATTGGCATCATCCAGCTTCAATTTCATCATTGTAACCAAAATTCTGCAATTTTTTTGTAAATGATCCCGGTATGACTATTAAGCCATGTAATAACACCTAGGTAAGCCTATGATTCTTCTCAAAGGATTTCATCCTAGGGAGTTTTTAACCTTCCCAAATTATGTGTGTTTGTAAACACAGATAATTACCAGACTTTTTCTCCCAAATGTACCCCAAAGTTAGGGTGGAACTCTTTGACGAGGTCTTAGGTGAGTCCTAGTGTTTATCGAGTCTAGCTATTTTTCATACTAGATCATGTGTCGTGTCGTAGAATTTGGTAAAGTCTTGAGGGTCTATGTTAAATGTGTATTTCCCCTTTTATGGGTTGATGTTGTAATATTTTGATGTAAAAGTGTGTCTGGGAATAGTTTAGTGCGTGGTTACTCACATTTAGACACCATGGCTAAATTATTTTTTAGATCCACTTAGAGGGTGGAAAAATATTTATTCCCCTCTTAAGTCTTCTAATTAATTTTTCTAGCAAAAATAAAAAGAAATAATTAGCCAGAAAATTAATTAGATTTGAGTCAAAAAATTAATTTGGGAGAAATTGAATTCTCTTCAAATGGAAAATCATCAAAAATTCGTGGGTCCAAAAAGAATGATATTTTAAGAGTCCTCCACCAAGGAAAAAATCGTTTTTTAAGAGAAATTGACCCTTTGGACCTTGGTGGAAGTCAAATTGAATTTTTTGAGGATAAAAGTCCAAAATATTATATTTGGACTAGAAAAAAAAGGGGTTTTAAGAGAATTTCGATTTTTTCCTCAAAATAAAGGAATAAAATTAAATCAATGGAGGAGATCGAGTTATTTCAAAAGGAGATCGATGGATGAGATTATTCTGACAAGGATCAACCCAACTAGCCATTATTTCCACTTGGAGAGGTTTTCTCTCTTATTTCTCTATATAAAGAAGCTATGAAGTATTAGAAAATCAGGAGGGCAGAAATATTTTCTTGTTCTTGATAATTACTTGTGATGTTTCTTATGATTACGATTCTTTATATCTTCTTTCTTTAGTTCATCAAGCAATTACCAAAAGCAGCAGCACATAAAACAATAGACACCAAATGTAGGCACATGCCAAGGCAAAAACCCCCTTCAAGAGGAAAACCCAGTCAAGATAATTCTTCCTTTCAATATTATTCTTTGAAACTCTTCACCCTAGACCAAGACCAGACCTTCCCTCCACAACAAGTCAGCCTCCCAAAATTTCGACCATTTTCCATCAACTTCGACTAGGCAACAACTTACAGCAACTGGCAGCTTCCACCAGTAGTGAAACTTTGAAGACTTCGATCTCCCAATCCAGGACAAGAAACAGAGAGAGAGAGACACCAAAATTTCAATTTTCCTTGTCTGCTTATACTTCCCCAAACTCGCATCACTTCAGTTTCCTGGCAACAGACTTTGCACCTTTTCCCAACTACAAGACAACTTCGCACTTCTACCCAACTACAAGATATTTTCGCACTTCTTCCAGCTACAAGAGAATTCGAACTTGTGATAAAATGATCCTCCAAATGAATTCGATGAGCTTCCTTTAATAGGCTTCTTGTGGGGTCGAATAACTTGATCTTCTCTTAGGCCAACATGGTGTGGAGGTTACATAATTCATATTTGACTCAATACTTAGCCTTTTTACATGATTCAAAAACCCAAGAAGGGTCTCTTTAAATGTACAATAACTTTATGGACTCAAAATAAATCCTACAAGTCCTCAATGGGGACTTTGACCTAAAACATGGTGACCCAAGCATAAAACCCATGCTTTAATAAGTCACAATAATAATAATAAAAATTCTTTTGACAAGTACATTACATGATGACTCAAGTAATTAATGAAGACCGAACATAGTTACATTTTCCAACACTCCCTCTTAACTAGGGAGGTATTCATAATGTGCATATACAATGGAAGATCTCAAACTATATGAAACATGAAGAACTTTTGGCACCGTAGTGCCATGGACTAGATTCCTGACCAAGGAAATTTATCCAAACAGTGACTCAACAGTTTAGGCACCGCAATGCCATGGAATAAATTCTTGACCAAGGTAATCTATCCAAGTGGGACTACGATGGACTCAAGCTTCTAGCCCCTTTAGGTACCCTCAGGCTTACTTGTTAACCATCAACCCAAAAAAAATCCAAGTGTGTTTCCAAATAGAGCTCAATAACCAACACCATCTTTTCAACTTCGGGGCTCAGACATCAACACAAAGTGTCAGACAGATGTCTTCCCTGGATGTTTCACAAGCCTCAATACCTCTTGATCCAGCATATCAAGAATGACCAATCTCTCCCAATCAACCTGATAGATTATCAGCATGCTATCAAAACCTTCGAGAGATTCACCTGTACAAACACAACCCCAATCAATAATATACTTTCACATGTACATAATCAAATACAAACATCTGGGGTCTTTCATGTTGATTTATGGTAGCATCAAATCTGCTCTAAGCCTCAAAATTTGCAGGGAGGCTAGGACACATGTATTCCAGAATACCCAGAAATCGTTTCAGGAAATTCCACCAAGAGAGAGTTTTATTAAAATAATTAATTATTTTTAATGGGTGCCTAAGTCTAAACTTAGGAAATTTAATTAAAGGGTATTAACTAAACTGGGGGTGAAACTTCAAGAAGAAGACGGAGATCGAGTCCAAATGATCTGAGGCAATGATTAGAATCTAATATGGGTCGTTGATTACTCAAATGGAGGATTATAAGGACTTTGATGGGCATATGGAAGATACATTGAGTGGAGATCAAGAGTGCAGCACAGAGCAACTGGAGAGATCATCGAGGAGATTTCTTGCAGTGAGTGGTAGGGATAGTTTTTGGAGGAAGTTTTCTTGATCCGGAGAGTACAACACAGAGAGGGCAGAAAGACGTCCAAAGAGGTTGATGCAGGGCCACGCAAAACTACGTTGTGGCAGCGTAGAGCTTCAAAGGGAGACTGAAATTCTGCTGAGGAACAATCGAGATTTAGCGCCAAAGCTGGGGTGTGAGACTGGGAGGCTAGAGGGCCGAAGTTTCCAGCTAGCAGAGGATCAAGAGGAGGCGCAACACAATCCCAGCAGCAGTGACGCAGTGACTACATGGGTGTGAGGCAGTACTGCACAGAGACTCATCTCTAGCACTGATCAATGTCGGATCTTCCAGTGACAAGGTGAGATCATCTCACTACCTTTTTGCCCAGTTAGATCTCTATATAGGATTGCCAGTTTGGGCATCTGAAGGATTGTATTCAGAAAACTATTGCTTAATAATACAAACCCTCAGTTGTTGCACCCATTTTCACGCATTGGGTTTTTTCGGGGACGTTTGTCCAAAAATAACGATGTCACTTGTGTGTGCTATTTCTTTCTTGCTCAATTCTTGTTTCTGCGTATATTTAAGTAGTGAAGGCTGCAATGTATTGGTTTCGATATTTACTGTAGAACGCAGTAAATAAATTGTTTAGTTATTTAATGAATAGAAGAAACTTAATCAGTTGCTGCAGTGGATATTTGAGTCTCCAAATTTTCGCATTTTAGACAACTTGATGTTGCTTCTCAACTTTCCATGCTAGGACTATCAACCAAATCTTAGACAGAAAATTCCTCAATCATATGTTTTCCTTCCTACTTCCCACGCAGCAACATATCCTCCAAAATTCATTCTTTATTTAACATCAAGCTATGCCCTCCCTCTCAACCAGAAAGCATCGCTTTATCCGGACTCCCTCTTAATCTTAGGAAGTTTTCTCCTATTCATGATTTCTTAAGGAGATTACCTTCTTCCTTTTGTCATCGAGAATCTTTCGTGGCTTCCAATCATATTAGTGTTATCATTATCCCCATCATGCTTATCACATCAATGAGCATCTTCACTATATTAAAGATTGTTTACTTGCACAACTTCAATAGCAAGTACAGCTAAATCTACAGAAGCATGACGTTAGCAATATCAAAATTACAGAAGCATTTCATCTTTATACATATTAGATACCCAAACTCAATTACAAACAAGAGACATATACTCTTCAACATCTTGCTAGGGACTTTTGTCACACACTCTAGACTACTTCAGAACACTTCTCATTCTATCTCGAGTTTCAATATTTCTTCCAAAGGTATGACATACCTTTCTTCAACATATAGCAAACCCTAGAAACAATTCACACAAAAAGAGATCTACAAAGCATCTAACAACCTTTCAAAATACATATGTTAGACTTCTCACTAAGGATTCATACAAATCCTAGATTTCATACAAAAGAATCAATCAAAGTCAATCACAGCTTAGTCATTTACTTGACCAGCTTCACTAGGGTTAGTTCCAACTTCTAGATTTGCAATCAACCATCAATCAGTCACTAACATGACCAACTACTGCTAGAGTTAGTTGCAAACCCTAGATTTCCGATCAATCATCAATCTCAACCAGAAATTCAAATTTCAACAATCTTTCATATATCTCAAATTATTTTATAATTATCCTATATCAAAGATTTCTACTTCGACTAAAGGTTTAACTCCAAAACCATAAAATTCCAAATTCAACAATCTTACACATATCTCAAATCTTCATATTTCAAAGATTTTACTTTGACTAAGGTTCAACTCCAAAAACCTTAGAATTCCATTTTCACAATACATAGATCTTAGATTGTTATATTACACACATTAGACAATGTCACTACTAGGATTTAGCTGCAAAACCCTAGATTTTCATTTTCCAACAACATTTAAATAGATTTCGAATTGTTATATCACACAGACTAGAAGGTTTAACTTCACTAGGGTTTAGCTATAAAACCCCAGATTTCCAAATATCATCATCCTAGAATCTTAGACAAAGACTTTCATTAAATCCTAAAACTTATGACCATCAATGACTAGGTCAACACACATATCTAGGAGATCATAATTATTCATAATCATATCATATGTCCAACAACATTAATATATCTGACCTAGACTAAACTAGGGTTTCAACCAAAAGGACATATCAATATATGCCTAGATTGTCATCATGCAAATACATTTCATATCATGTGTTAGTCAAACCCAACTTCACAAATATCAATAAGAGTTAGACACACAACCATCTTGATGGAACTAGGGTTTGATCAAACAAACACACCCATAACAAGGAAAACATTTCCAAGACAATATAAGGGTCTTGCTCACACATTCCACCAAACCCTAATGAGCTAGGGTTCAAATGTAGAAACATAACAAATCCAACATTACCAAAACTTTAAAAGTTCGGGATTTTAGACTTGTTGACCACTGGAGTGGCACATGATGATTAATGAAGACTCCATGCCCAAGGATGATCCAGAGGGCACTTGTACCATTAGATATCATCAGTCAACAGAGTTTTTTAACTCTACTTCTATCTTCTCTTCATCTTTCTTGTACCCAAATTCCACACCCTACGGGGAATTGTAATAAGTGATACTTGTAATGAGTTTTAAGTATGTAACAGGCCTAAGATGTTGGGACTCGATCAGCAAATGAGTACAACTTGGAGTGTTTTTTTTATCTGGTTAATTATCCCTCCTTTTTTAGAAGTGAATAATTTTTTAGGTTTTTTCACTCACATTTTACCCCAAAGCCGAAGTGATGGTTTGAAGGTTGATCCCCTAACACATCTTAGTGTCTAGAGTCGATGTATATTACCATACTAGATCACACACAAAATTTCGTGGAATTTGGTTAGGTCTAGGTAATTATTTTTTAATTTTTTAGATTTTTCGCACTGCGGAAATTGTTAATAAAATTATAATTGTAATGTAATAAGTGATGTCTAGAGAAACTGTATTGGGTATGAGTAATGAAATTTGCACCTCTCACCCTCAACTTTCTACTATGACACACTTTGATAGGTTAAAAATGTGTTTTCAACCCTCAAAACTCACTTTTCCTAAGTTTAGTGGGAAATCTGGCAATTAATTAAGCCAGAAATTAAATAAATAGAGAAAAATAAATATCCACACATGCTAAATGTTGTGAAAATGAGGTGCAAAATTATGGGAGAGTTAAAGTGAAGTCCCAAGGTGATGTGGACTGCTAAAATCAAGGAAATGACATGTGCTCAAATAAAATCGAAATTCTGGCATTAAAGGAGAAAGTTGCTTACTTGGAAATTCGAATTTGTGAAGTTAATGCACATTTGGGAGGATATGGGAGGATATGGGAGAATATTGAGTTTTTGTGGGAAATTGTCCCCACATGGGTTACCACCCCATATACACTTGTCATTCTATCACAAAATTCGAATTTGGCACATAAAGGAAGAAGAAAATGATGTCCACTTGCCAGAATTCGATTTTTACACTTGACATTGGAGCTCCACTCAACAAATTCGAATTTCTCTTTGGGATTGTCACCTCATGCCACTTGTTTAATCACTTCTACATTGGAATTGTCACCTCATGCCACTTGTTTAATCACTTCTACATTAGGATTGGCTCCAATGCCATCTGTCATTGTCATTCTTCATTGGGATTTGCTCCCAACTCTATATAATAGAGCCATGGGCTCTCATATTGTATCATATAGAACGAATTGTTGGAATTGCGGAGACTCTGCTGGATTTTGTATTCATCTTTCATATAATAAAAAAAAGTCTTTGGGGTTACTAGCTTCCCTTGTGGTGCATTCTTTGGTTGATAAGGTATACCTGTTTCATTTGATGTTATTATTCATTTGATTTTACATTGCTATCTAGTTGTTTTTTGTGCATTTTCCGGAGGGCATTATTGTCTAGGGAGGAGAGATTTGCAGCTATCTCAAATCTCCTTTGGGCTTGGTATATTTTGTGCTCTTATTGTAGCTTGTTATTTTCGGTTGAATGACAAGCTCAACTTGGCCTCTATATGCCAAGTCTCTTTTGCACTAACAATTGGTTTGCAAGCATTTGGGTGTTCAAAAGATATGTTGCCAAGTTTATTAGAGTGTGAGGAATTCTTCGGTTGGAATAGTCACCTCCAAGGATATCAAAGATCCCACAAGTTGTTCAAGCCAACAATCTCATAAGACATCAAGAGATTTATTTAAAAGTGGGTTTCATGAGCCCTTTGCTTATTTTCCATTTTGAAAAATATCATGTATTTTCTTCTCTCATTTGTGTGCATATTGATTTTATCTAGCATTTGAGGCACTATTTCTTTTGCATGCTAACTCTTTTGCTTGCTTTCCTACAGGTGTTCTTAGAGGCAATTCAAGTTTGAAGAAAGGGAGTTGAAGCATAAGCTAAGTAACCTTTTTCCAACTGGAAACTCAAGTCCAAGGTTATTTTGACTTTCCATTTGAAAGCATTTCACTTCATTTTAAGCAAAATACAATTTCATTTCTTAAAGAGCAAATACTTGGAAGGCACTGGTTGTTTATGTCTTTGATGCTTATCTTATGTGGTTACTGCTCATATCAATTTTTTGCTTATAAATCTTAAAGAGATAATCTATTTAACTCTAACAAATCTCCTAGAAACTCACATCCTTTTTAAATTAACTTTTCATTAGGGACCACCCCCCTTAGCTAACCGAGGAGATAGCTCAAACGGAGAGAGTCGAGATTAGTGTGACAACCCCTTCTCTGAGTTCCCTGCCACCAACCACACCTTGTGGAGTTGAAGACTTTTCACATTGACTTGTAGGTAGGTGTAGGTGGCAGGGTCAACAAGACCTTATCATTCTGATGTAGGAGCATTCACCCAAGAGAAAATCATTGAAATTAAGTAGACATAAGGGGTCATGTATTTTTAGGAAGTTGGATTCCTAAGTGACAAATTAATGTAATAGTAGGCTTTTAAGTGAATTAATTAGATAATGGGAGGAAATTGTAAGTGCTCTCGAATAAATGAAAACATGAGTGGCAATAATGACAAAAGAGCCTAAAATCAATTAGGACTCTTAGAATAGTTCATAATTCGAGGAACTAAGGAGAGACTTTAGGAATTAATTAATTAGAAGTGGACATAATGGACAAAGGATTTAGGAGTCGGTTCAGTAGATAGAGGAGTCGAACCAGGATAGTTCAACGGAACTCCTGGCATATATGTAATCCTACGGGCAGAGTCAAGGGAAAGGCCACAATAGTGAAGAACAGGCCTGTGTGAGACAGAGGTCTCATTCTGTAATCATTGTTGATGTTTATTAATACAATCAACCCAATTTCAAGTGTGAATGAGTGTTTCGAGTGTTGAATTGTATTTGAACTCGTAGGTTCTATAACAGGGGTTGTAGGTTGTTGAGCCCTGAACTTGCATCTTTCCTACACATTTTTCTAGCTTCTTTCCATTCACCTAGACCTCCTAAGCTATCAACATCATTGCATATTAGTCATAAAAGAGCATTTAAAGTGGTTTTTTAACTATGTCCTTGTGTTTGCTGTTTGAATTAGATTTTTTCTTATGAGCTGCGGAATGCAGCCACTTTCTGCAGTTGGTTCCCCTTTCCGCAGCTGGTTCAACTTTCCGCAGCCGTTTTGTTAAACTACAGGTTGCAGGTGTCATGAAGCAAAGCAAGCCACATGGGCAAGTTGGAAATGACCTGGACATGGATCAGGTCCCATTGGTCCAGCTGGATTCATCAAAGAAGGTCGTGGTCAACGGTGGTCAAGCGATGGTCAAACAGGAGAGTCCTACGGCAACAGGACTCCATTTTCAAACACGTGAAGATTTTCGTGGCTATTTCTAGATCTCTGGAGGCATGCTGACACCTGTAGGTTGACCACGATGTGGATCCAACAGCGGCTTTCAATAGATTGAATAATCCGGCGACCATGATGCTAAATCCATGGACGTTGTTTTTCACGTGTCCTCTGTTCACGTAGTTTTACAGGAAAACAGTTATGTAACCTTTGCTATAAATAACGCGTTCTTATACGCATAGTAGTTAGTCTTTTGAATATGATTTTGCTGTTAAGAACTCATTGTGCCGTGACACTAGTTTTATTGTTGTAACTGTGTTTTGAGATATATATAAGAAGACTCTGTTCTACATGCTTGCGTGAACGTAATTTTGGAGTGATAGCCTGTTGGCCGAGGTTGTGCAGAGGGCCCCTGCACACTGAGGTTTCGTTTCCATTGTTGTTGTATAGTCTTTATGTATCATTTCTTTATTTTTACTGCACAAGTTTTATAGCTATTCACTTGTATATATATTTCTAACATTTCACTTCTGTCCATGACCTTACAAGCTTTGTATAACGCTGATCAATGTGTACATGTTTCAGGATAGAGTAGGCAGCCCGGGCATTTGTATAAAATTTTCACAATAACTAGTGATATGGAATTGATCCTCTGCTGACTTTGCATTTCTTAGTTTCTTTTAAGTTATGTTTTGTTGATTTCAGTTTTGTTCATTTGCTTTGTTAAGTTAGTTAGAAATCAACTTGCGCATTTCATTGACGGTTACCTCCGAAAGCCATAGCTATACAAACTGGCGAGGAATTGAAATATGAACGTTGTGATTTGATTTTAGTTTACTTTTCTGCAATTAGATATTGGATTGCTCATTTCATTGACAGTTACCTCCGAAAGCCATAGCTAGACTAACTGGCGAGGGATTGAAATATGAATGTTGTGATTTGATTCTAGTTTACTTTTTTGCAATTAGATATTGGATTGCTCATTTCATTGACGATTACCTCCGAAAGCCATAGCTAGACTAACTGGCGAGGGATCGAAATATGAATGTTGTGATTTGATTTTAGTTTACTTTTCTGCAATTAGATATTGGATTGCTCATTTCATTGACGGTTACCTCCGAAATCCATAGCTAGACTAGCAGGCGAGGGATCGAAATATGAATGTTGTAATTTGATTTTAGTTTACTTTTCTGCAATTAGATATTCGATTGCTCATGTCATTGACGATTGCCTCCGAAAGCCATAGCTAGACTAACTGGCGAGAAATCAGACTATGAATGATGTAATTTGATTTTAGTTTTACTTTCTTTGCAATCTTTGATTTCCTTGAGTGCAGTAGCTTAAATCAATTTTCTGTATTTAGATAGCAGCAGAGATGATAGTTTCATAATCAGTAGTTCATTAATTACTTGTTTTAAATTGCAGCATCTTTTCATTCGTGATTCAAGTATTATTTTTCACTAGTATGTTCTAAGACCTTATGAAGTGTTAAGTTTTGGGAACTCTTATAAACCTATAACCATACTTGCCTTCTAGAAACTTAGGAATAGGAATTCCATAAACAAAGATAAAAACCCCCACAAACAACATAAAAATCAAAAGCGACAAAAGTAAGAGAGAGGTTATCTTGCACATATAGTGCGCCACACTTTGTCAGCTTACGAATCCCATATTGATAATTAATGTAGCAATTTAGGACACACTAAATTGACCAAACACAGGCAAAGTTCTGCAAAGCACGCAGAAGGAGAAAATGATACAGAGATTTGCAATAGATCATTGGATCCATTCGAAGGATCAAGAGGGCAGTGATCAAAGGGCATGCGAAGTTAAGCCAGGAGGGAGAGAGCAAAGCGAAATAGCAGAGGATGGGAACCTTCAGAAGAACCAAACCACAAAAGTAAAAATGAAGAAATCACGGAAAAATCAAGTAAAAGGGATGAATAGTGAAGTGAAGAGACATGCACAGAGATCAACGGTCCAGATGATATCGTTGAAGAGTAAGGCGAAATATCGCATCGGAGGAATTATTTATAAATATTAAGTCCCGGAAGTGTATAACCCAATTTACACTAAGAAATGGTGCAAAACACAGTCGGAATCGAGTTTCGGACTTGAATTATTATAGAGAGTGGTCTAATCCATATCGGGTTTGTAAGCACTGATCGGATCAGCGCTTTGAAGTGATAGGGGCCCGACTATATAAAGAGCGATTGTGATAATGCAATGGATCCTGGACCGTCAGATCAAGAGTCCAGATCAACGGCCCAGATCTAATCGCTAAATCGCATATCAGCGCTTTGAAGCAGTCAAGGGGCAGTACAATGGAATGCCAATACACCGATAGCGATAAATCGGCGGTCGGAGAAGGCGGAGATCGGAGCAACACTGTGGAGCGATAAGATACGGATCTGCCGATAAATATAGTTGCGGGTCTAATGAATTTGAAGTCCGTTATATTTGTTTGGAGCGGAAATTCCATGTATTCCCTTCGTATTATGTTAAAGTGTTTAAACACTTTCGATAGTCGCATATCGGAGGGGAAGGGGTGATGAGGCACATGTGTAATGTGGCCTGCAAAAGTCCCAATAGCCAATAGTGATTGCGATAGAGGTACAGCCTCGGAATCTGTGCAAAAGTCGTACGAAAGGCGGAAAAGGTATGTTTTGTAGTTAATTCCTTTGTTAATGGATTTTATAAGGAAAAACGCCAATGAAAGGGTTTATGTGTAAATATATATATTAACCAATGTTTTAAGAGGGAAAGCTTGATATATATGCGGTTAAGAGGATATGTAAGGGTGCTGAAGGGTTTTTAATTCCCAATAGAAGGATTTAGAAGGAAGACTTTAATAAAGTCATAAACAAAGGCTTGAGACCTATTTAAAAGTCTGGATAGAGAGGTTTTCGCTGGTTGATTGTGTTCCGATACAAAGGAACTATTATAGAGGGCCTTAACCATTCATGGTTTGAAGTTTTGACTCCTTTGAAGAGTCAAACACCTGGGGCAGATGCATTTATGCAAATTCTTTCATACTGTGGGTATGTGCAGGGGCAGCCCTACATCATTAATGGTACCAGAGCAGATTTGTAATCAGAGGCAGGTTTGTAATCAGAGCGAGGAAGATTTCCTATGAAAAGAAGGTTGCACACAGAAGAAGGTCATGTGCATAAGTTAAATGGATGAATGATAGAGACTACGGTGGGAGATTGTAGCAGTTCCAGTAGAGGCTTCGAGTAGGCAGGAACAAAGGATTCCTTGAAGGAAAGAGGAAGCAAGATTGCTTAATGCAAGTTCTGAAGGAAAGAGGACATGGAAACAAAAACAGAGGGCAATCCATTCAAAGTATAGGTGGAATGGTGAAACAAGATCATGCTGAGATCTTGAAGGTGAGGTAATATGTTCTGTTTTAAATTGAGAATGTGCGTTTTTATATTAATGCATGGGTGACAGCAAGAGAAGTTGTGAGAGGAGAACCAGGTGTGTTCTTGAAGACAGAATAAGGAAAGCACTCTAAATTGGCAGTGAACCTAAAAATCCAACAAAAGATTGGACAAAGAGGACAGCGGAAGTGTTCTCAAGAGAGAGTGAGAGATTGCAGAAGCCTAAAAGGAGCAAAGGTGTTGCTCAAGAGGAGGTTCCAGATAGAGGCCCCGTGCTTACCAAAAGACTAAGTGAGGAGAGCTTAGTGAGGTAATATTGCAGCAGGAAGGACTCGCTGTTGCAGAGGCTTGTTGCAGATAAGTGAGGAGCTCATGAAGAAAGAGGAGAAGAAGATGACTACTGATAGTCATAGCAGAGGTTCAGAAAGAAGTCACAGCAGGAAAAAGATGAAGAAAGAAGATGCCAAGGCAAATGGCAAGAGGATGAGTCAAGAGGAAATTGACAAAGAGGTTGAAGAGTTAAAAGAACAACTCGATGCACTGAGGAGAATACTAGAGAAAAACCAAAGACTAGGTTGGGTATTAAGGAAGAAGCCAGTAGAATGGCATGAGATGCAAGGAAAGCTCCAGCAAAAGCAAATGAAGTGGTTGAAGGGAAAACTCAAAGAAGTTGAGTTGGAAATGGAAGAGTTCATTTGTGAACCAGAACAAGGAGAATTTCTGGGAGAGAGTGACGATGAAGACTTGAAGACTGAAACTTCAAGTGAGACCAAAGGGTCACATGGTTTTGAATCTAACAATTTGTGTATGTTTGCAGGTGAAACATGTAAGGAAAGACAATTTGTTGATATTGTCATGAAGAAGGAAGAAGACAAGCAGAATCTAAATTCTGTTTTGGAAGTAGATGAGATAGATAGATCTCATATGCAGTTGGAGAAAGATATCAAGCAACCAAGTGAAGGGCTTGAGGAGATTGAAGAGGAGACCATCGAAGAATCTCTGAATCATATGAAGGATTTAGAACAGCAAGGAGATATGATGGTTGAACCATCAAGTGAGACCACAGAGTCTTATATTTTTAAAACTGATAGTTTGTGTATGATGGCAAATATTACAGGAGAAAAGTAGCTGTTTGAAGATATTTCCAGAGGAGATGAAGCTCTAGAAGCAAAAAGTCACAGAAAACTTTTCAGAAGAGGAGGAATTTGACTGCATACAGAAGGAAAAGTCTAAGGATGAGTCTATAGAAGCTATCATAGAAATGAGGAATCAGGATCTTATTCTGATGGAGAATGAAGGAATAGTGTCTCAGAAAGGTAATCAAATGAGTTTGATTAATGTTATTGATGAAAAGCAAATGCAAGAGAATGTTAATGCAAATGGTGAGACAAAGATAACTCTGGAAGAAGAGTTATAGGGGGACAGCAAGGCAAAACGTAGTGAAGAAGAAGGACATCTACTGAAAGATGTCAAGGAAGAGAAAGGACATCTGATGATCTATCCATAACAAAGGAAGGTATGGAGAACTGTGTGAAATTTCGAAAATCTACTCCAATTAAAATTGTTGAGTTATATGGAAAATTAGATTTTCAAAGAAGGGAGTTGGAAAGACAGAGGATAGATGTTTAAGAGAGATTGTTGAAGAAGACAAAAGAATTGTCATGAATGACAATCATAAGAAAAAGGAGATGGATATGGAAGTTCAGCAGATTGACACTGCAAAAGAAAGAGTTCACTATGGTGGACAAGGGTAGGAAGGCATCATTAGGACAGATGGTGTGGAAGAGAGACTAATGGACAGTCTCATGAATTCTTTTGAGAGTTCCAATCAGCATATTGATGTGCTGACAGAGGAGAAAAAAACAGTGCAGCAAACTGAATTGTTGCCAAAGGAAAACAAGGCACATTAGCCTTGTGTTTTTAATTTTAACAAGTGCTTTGTGAGTGCAAGTTTTGTTGCAAATGCTGGAGGAGATTTCGCACAGCTAAACCACTTAAAGATGAAAGAAGGAAATTCGGTGGAAGAATTCAATCCATGGAACAAAAATATTACTGGAGAAAGTGTTGAACAGTCATGATTCAATCATGAAAGAGGGTAAGGATGATAGGGAGGAAGTCAGCATAGAAGTCACAGCAAGCGTTGAAGCAAGAGCAAGCAAACCAAAAGTTGGAGCAAGCAAAGCAAAATTCAGCATAAGAGTCAACAAAGCAACCAAGGCAAGAGTTGAAGTTAGCAAAGTAAAAGTTGGAGCAAGAATAACAGAACAAGAAGAAGAACAGCAGATTTAAAAACTAGTGGATAGCAGCAACAACCTGAAGCAAAGAGAAAGAGGAAGAAATATGAAGCAGAACATGAATAGTCCAAGGATGTACTGAAAACAGAGATTGAAGAAATGTGGCAGCTGATGATGAAGCAATCCAATGGAGGAAAATGATAGCAGCAAGGAGAAAGATCAATCAAAACTTGAACCTGATTGGCAAGAAGAAGAAGATGGAGCAAAAGACAGCAGAAGTGCAGCAGCAGCAAAGGTACAAGGCATTTGGGCAATTACAAAACAAAGTATGGGAACCAAGAAGACAAAGATCAGAAGACACATGATCAGGAGAACATGAATATTTTCTACTTTGGGAGTCTGATGCAAGAGCACTCACCCAAGAGAAAATCATTGAAATTAAGTAGACATAGGGGGTCATGTATTTTTAGGAAGTTGGATTCCTAAGTGACAAATTAATGTAATAGTAGGCTTTTAAGTGAATTAATTAGATAATGGGAGGAAATTGTAAGTGCTCTCAAATAAATGAAAACATGAGTGGCAATAATGACAAAAGAGCCTAAAATCAATTAGGACTCTTAGAACAGTTCATGATTCAAGGAACTATGGAGAGACTTTAGGAATTAATTAATTAGAAGTGGACATAATGGACAGAGGATTTAGGAGTCGGTTCAGTAGATATAGGAGTCGAACCAAAATAGTTCAACAGAACTCCTGGCATATATGTAAGCCTACAGGCAGATTCAAGGGAGAGGCCACAATAGTGAAGAACAGGCCTGTGTGAGACAGAGGTCTCATTCTGTAATCATTGTTGATGTTTATTAATACAATCAACCCAATTTCAAGTGGGAATGCGTGTTTTGAGTGTTGAATTATATTTGAACTAGTAGGTTTTGTAACAGGGGTTGCATGCAGAGTTCTGCAGAGCACGCAGAGGGAGAAAATGATACAGAGATTTGCAATAGATCATTGAATCCATTTGAAGGATCAAGAGGACAATGATCAAAGGGCATGCGAAGTTAAGCCAGGAGGGAGAGAGCAAAGCGAAATAGCAGAGGACGGGAACCTTCAAAAGAACCAAACCACAGAAGTAAAATTGAAGAAATCGTGGAAAAATCAAGTAAAAGGAATGAACAGTGAAGTGAAGAGGCATGCACAGGAGTCGTTTGATCTGAAAGATCAACGATCCAGATGAAGTCGCTGAAGAGGAAGGCGAAATATCGCATCAATGGAATTATTTATAAAGATTAAGTCCCGCAAGTGTATAACCCAGTTTACACTAAAAACGGCGCAAAACACAGTCAAAATTGAGTTCTGGACTTGAATTATTATAGAGAGTGGTCTAATACATATCGAGCCCGTAAGGACTGATCGGATCGGCGCTTTGAAGTGATAGGGGTCCGACTATATAAAGAGCGATTGCGATAATGCGATGGATACTGGACCGTCGAATCGAGAGTCCAGATCAACGGCCCAGATCTAATTGCTAAATCGCATATCGGCGCTTTGAAGCAGTCAAGGGGCAATACAATGGAATGTCGATACACCGATAGCGATAAATCGGCGATCAGAGAAGGCGGAGGTCGGAGCAGCATTGTGGAGCGATAAGATATAGACTCGTCGATAAATATAGTCGCGGGTCTAATGAATTTGAAGTCCGCTATATGTATTTGGAGCGGAAATTCCATGTATTCCCTTCTTATTATGTTAAACTGTTGAAACACTTCCGATAGTCACATATC
The DNA here is from genome assembly GCA_000404065.3 of Pinus taeda. NCBI lineage: Eukaryota > Viridiplantae > Streptophyta > Pinopsida > Pinales > Pinaceae > Pinus > Pinus taeda. The sequence goes on along the minus strand of APFE031228616.1, from coordinate 37,889 downwards.
GGAGGGGAAGGGGTGATGAGGCACATGTGTAATGTGGACTGCGAAAGTCCCGATAGCCAATAGCAATTGCGATACAGGTACAGCCTCGAAATCTGTGCAAAATTCGTACAGAAGGCGGAAAAGGTATGTTTTGTAGTTAATTCCTTTGTTAACGGATTTTATAAGGAAAACGCCAATGAAAGTGTTTATGTGTAAATATATATATTAACCAATGTTTTAAGAGGGAAAGGTTGATATATATGCGGTTAAGGGGATATGTAAGGGTGCTGAAGGGTTTTTAATTCCCAATAGAAGGATTTAGAAGGAAGACTTTAATAAAGTCATAAACAAAGGCTTGAGGCCTGTTTAAAGGTCCAGATAGAGAGGTTTCGGCGAGGCAATTGTGTTCCGATACAAAGGAACTGTTATAGAGGGCCTTAACCATTCATGGTTTGAAGTTTTGACTCCTTTGAAGAGTCAAACACCTGGGACAAATGCATTTATGCAGATTCTTGCATACTGGGAGTATGTGCGGGGGTAGCCCTGCATCACATTCAACCCTATCAAGTTAGATTTTCCTGATCATACCAAAATCCTAAACATGACATCATCAATAAAAACTTCAAACATCATTTCACAATATCCCTAATCAACTTAGGGTTTCAAACATTCACAATAGCATACCCTTCGGTTAGGGTTTTCCAGACCCTATCTAGGGTTCTACAAAATCAGTTAAGAGTGGGGTGGGTAGATTTATCAAGAGATGAATCACCCAAACAAGAATCACTAAGATTTAATATAGCTTAGACATAGCAATGTTAGTAACAGATCATCAAATGAATAATCCTATCAATCATTGTATTTAGAGCATGCCTTTGTTTCTTGACTAACTTTGTCTTGAGAGATCCTCCTTCTTGCAGACGTTTTCCCTAATCAAGACAATAGTGGGACAAAGGTGATTAGTATTTAATATAATCAAAACTAAATGAGTACATGAACCCAAAACTGAAAAGACATGAAATACTTATCTTTGGGAGTTGTTGGGGGCTCCCTCTAAAGCTTGAGGGATACCTACAAACTTGTAAAAACAATACAAAAATGTCTTTTCCAAAATATATTAAAAACCTATAAATTCTAAAACATGTAAAAAAAAATTATATAAAGCTACAAGCAAAGGACTTAATAGTGTAAGACTATAAGTCCCTAATGTCGGGTTCTTCGAGCTTGACTTTCTTTGAGTCTCCTTCTATAGCAAGGTTGGCTTGATCCCTTCCTCTCTTCTTATTCTTTGGATTGTCGGGACAATCACTTTTGAAGTGACCTTTCTTATGACATTGGTAGCACTCTATCTTGGACATGTCAACTTTATTCTTGGTCCCTTTGATCTCTTTCCTTTATGATAAGCAATGTATGCATTGTGAAAATTCCTAAATCTAACACATCAGAAACCCCTACTGCAATTACTGGTTTACAATCTCCTACTTGTTCTTTACATTAACAAGTTATTTAATTGCATAAACATCTAAGTAAACACTATTGCAGCCTTCAAAAATATAGAGATCATGCACTGAAATAAACTGAGACAAGAACACAAGGGACACTATTATTTTTGGACAACTGTCCCCTGAAAACCCCAATTCGGGAAAATGGTGCAGCATATAGAGGGTTTGTATTATTAAGCATATTTCATGAATACAACTAGGGTGCCATAAATGGCTCACCCAACAAAGACTATCCTCGACAGTAGTACCTCTATCCGGAGACATATTATGGCAAATCAGCAAGCGCATGATCAAACCCCACAACGACTCTGATTATTCCCTATGCTGGACAGTGAAAGCTGCTCCAAGCACAGCTCTACAATTGCATCACTCCTCCAGGAGTTGCGTCACCCTCTCCCGGCTCAAAATCTGTTGATTTTCTCCCAGTCTGCCCCACAGAATCTTCCCAGCGCTACCTCTGAGGCCCAGCGTCAACCTCTATGGCTTTTGTGTCACTTGCGTCAGCCTTCTGTATCCTCTATGTCATCTCTTCAGCCTCTGCGTCAGCCCTTCTAGGGCCTACGTTGTCTCTCCTAGCACTGCACTGCCTCTCTGCTATGTATTCTTTAGCCTCGGATGAAAATCCCTTGCTGAACTAATCCTCACTGCAACTTTGATCACTAACTCGATTTCCTTAGCAAACCTCACCCCAAAAGATCGAATTCTTTGATCACTTGGTGTGTCTCCAACTAACCCTCAAGCCTCCTCTTATACTTTTCCTATTGAATCTTCAACAGTCAAGATTAAGTCCCTAATCAACGACTAAGATTAGAACTGGCTTGATCCTCGTCACTTAGAACTTTCTCACCCATATTTTATTAATACACATTAATATTTTTATTTTCCTAAGTTTAGACTTAGGAACCCATTAAAAATATTCATTATTTTATAACTCCTCATCCGGGTGGAATTTCTCGAAACGATTTCTGGGTCTTGGAGATCTCATGTGCCTTAGCCTCTCCACCAATTTTCAAGGCTAGAGCACATCTGATGCTACCCAAAATCAACACTCCCTCTTAGCAAAGAATGTGTTCTAGCAATGTTTCACCACAAGCATCACACTGATCCTTCACATCGGTCCTCTGTGCTGATGCTTGACCTGCTGCCCCACATCTGCTACATTGTTGCTTCCTGTACTGTTGCGCATGACACTGCCACTACCACTGCTACATCTGCACTACAGCTCCCTCTCAAAAATGTTGCCTCGTGCTGCCCATAGCACTGCCACTGCTAACTATTGCACTACAACTCAGTTACCGAGAAGTAAGTAACTGACTTCACCCAATTACTAACATCCTAGTCTGTTTTGGAAGCCTCGTGATGTTGAAGCTATCTCAGCGGCTATCTGGTGCTCCCTCTGCTACCACTGTGTTGCTGCAATCACCTCAGTGTCTTTCGCACTACTACAACCTCGATTGTAGCTACCTTAGATTTCGGCACTCTAGCTCTGCCACTATTGCTCCATCACACCTTGCTCCAGCCAACACCTGTCATCATGCTATTGTTGTTAAGGGCTCCCGTAGCCATATGTGATCCAAGAGTTTGGGCACCTCAAGGATTCTACACTTCTTCTGTAGTCCTCTCGACTACAGCTCCAAGTCCTCCCCACCTCTTATCTAGAGGCACACGAGCACTCATGGCACAATCTTCATTAGCCTCGACATCCTTCTCCGCCTTTGTTGGAGCAATGTTTGAGTCGGAAGCTTCTCCCTTGCCTTTCTTCCTGGGGCACTGAGAGGCATAATGTCCCAGCTCCCCACAGTTGAAGCACTTGACCTTGGAGATGTCTTTCTTCTTCCGTTTTTGTAGCCCCTGATGTCCTGCTGATGCGAGAGTTGCATCCTCCTCCTCCTTAATTCGAACTCCCTTACCGCTACTCCCCGCCTTGGTCAATCTCCTAAGCTCTTCTTGTCAAAGAGCTGCCCGCATCTCCTCCCAACTGGGGAGAGTTGCGCTGCCCAAAATGCTTTGGAAAAATGTCTCCCACACCTCAGAGACTGCATTCAAGGCAGTCCTGACCATGAACTCTGGATCCAGTGTAGACCCCACAAAAGTAAGATGATCGTGAATCCCTTGCAACCTGAGAAGGAATGGATCTATCTCCTCGCCTTTCTGCATCTGATATGACCTCAGTTGATTCTCCAATAACATCTTCCGTTGCATAGAAGAGCCCTGGTATAAGGTGTTCAGGGTGTCCCACATCTCCTTTGTTGTTTTCTTCTCAACAATATGTGGTATGACATGATCCTTGACCCCGCCTAGGATCATGCATTTCACCTTCGCCTAGGCCTCCTCATACTTCTCAGTTGCATCAGGGTCAACTAGGACAGCTATTGTTTTCAAGGCATAGTCCTTGATGCGATGTTTATCCAAGATTGCCAGGATCCTTGCCTTACAGATGACAAAATTGGAAGCCCCGTCCGATCTATCATGATCCCTCAATTTGTTCACTGCCATCTCTACTCCTCTTCTCTACATGCCCGCTGAGTCCTGATTTCCCTCTCGAAAATCCTCCAGCCAACTGTTGAATCACTCCTCTCCAATCCTCCTTTGCCTCTGCAACCCGGATCTAGATTTCTTGGCTAGAAATCTATCGAGGTAGTGCTTCCCTCTACCTTGGTTCAGTCTCCTTAGACACTGTTCTGGACCAACAGAAACAGCGTCCCACCAGCTCCACAAATCAAAATCTGCACAGCTCCCATAGCCCCGGCAACTCGAAGAATCTAAGCCCTTCAGGCTCTGTGCAATCTATGTGTGCGTTGAATCTGCTCCTCCCGGCCAACTACGTCAATCCTACCTGACTCAGAAGGATGACGTAGCTCTGCGTGAGCCTGATCTGCCCTCCTCTGCCTTTGCGCTGGCCCTGATCGTTGATGCAGCTACTGCGTGGGCTCCTCCCATCTACTGCGTCTTCCTCTCCTGACTCAGAATGCTGACGCAGGCACTGTGTGAGCCTCCGCGTCACACTCTCGACACTGCGTCACTCCTCTTGCCTCTTCAGCTTTGGAACAACATTGTCTCTCAATACCGCTACTTCTCTGTTGCAAATTCTCATATTTCTCGGCTAGCGTCTTCATTTGCCTATGATCTGCAATTGCTCTGATACCATGTGAAAATTCATATTTCTCACACATCAGAAACCCCCACTACAATTACTAGTTTACAATCTCCTACTTGTTCTTTACATTAGCAAGTTATTTAATTGCATAAACATCGAAGTAAACACTATTGCAGCGTTCACAAATATACAGATCATGCACTGAAATAAACTGAGATAATAACACAAGGGACACCATTATTTTTGGACAATTGTCCCCGGAAAAACCCAATTCGGGGAAACCGGTGCAGCATATAGAGGGTTTGTACTATTAAGCAGATTTCGTGAATACAACTAGGGTGCCAGAAATGGCTCACCCAACAGAGACTATCCTCAGCAGTAGTACCTCTATCTGGAGACAAATATTCCAGCAAATCAGCAAGCGGATGATCAAACCCCACAGCGACTCCGACTGTTCCCTATGTTGGACAATGAAAGCTGCTCCAAGCACAGCTGTGGAACTGCGTCACTCCTTCAGGAGCTGCATCACCCTCTCCCAGCTCAAAATCTGTTGACTGCTCCCAGTCTGCCCCATAGAATCTTCCCAGCATTGCCTCTAAGGCCCAGCGTTAGCCTCTACGGCCTTTGTGTCACCTGCATCAGCCTTCTGCATCAGCCCTTCTAGGGCCTGCGCTATCTCTCCCGACACTACGTTGCCTCTCTGCTATGTATTCTTCAACCTCGGATGAAAATCCCTTGTTGAACTGCCCCTCACTGCAACTTTGATCACTAACTCGATTTCTTCAGCAAACCTTGCCCTAGAAAATCGAATTCTTTGATCACTTGGTGTGTCTCCAACTGACCCTCAAGCCTCCTTTTATACTTTTCCTATTGAATCTTCAACGGCCGAGATTAAGTCCCTAAACAACTGCTAAGATTAGAACTAGCTTGATCCTCGTCACTTAGAACTTTTTCACCCATATTTTATTAATACACATTAATATTTTTATTTTCCTAGTTTAGGCTTAGGAACCCATTAAAAATATTAATTATTTTAATAACTCCTCATCTGGGTAGAATTTCTCCAAACGATTTCTTGGTCTTGGAGATCTCATGTGCCTTAGCATTCCCACCAATTTTCAAGGCTAGAGCACATCCGATGCTACCCAAAATCAACATGCATTTGATACTCCTTCAAGATTGGTAACCATAGAGATCCTTAGTTCTTCTTGAATGCAGGCGGTCCATAATTCTTCAAAGGTGGGAGCTACCTTCCAACTGTTGAGACCTGCAGCAAATGCACCCCAAGAGGGTGGCAATCCTAATAGAGCAGTGATCACAAGTTCTTTGTCTGGAACAATCTCATCAATGGCTAAGAGATCATCCCTAAGTCTAGCTATCTTCACAAAGAAACTTGCCACAGTATCTTCTTTCATTTCCTTTTACCAAGTCTAGCACCTTGTTTCCTTTTACTCCTTACATTTCCTTTTACCAAGTCTAGCACCTTGTTCTTTTAGACAATTAGGTCAATCCTCTTCTTCCAGGAACTGAAGTTAGAGGCTCCTTCAAGTTTGTTCTCACCGTTGATTGAGTTGGACATCTTCCTTGAATATAATAGACTCCTTCCCTGAGATAGTCCCTATGAACAGATCAAGTGCTTGAGACTGCCTTTTTCTTCCTTCTTCACCAAAGCTCTGATACCATGTTAGAAAATCAGAAAGACGGAAAGATTTTCTTGTCCTTGATAATTACTTATGATGTTTGTTATTATTATGATTCTTTATATCTTCTTTCTTTAGTTCATCAAGCAATTGTAGGTTTTAACCTCGTACAGAAATTACCTGCATACGAATTCTAAAACACAGAAAAAAAACAATGCAAGATTATAACACATAAAAAACATATACACAGAGATTTTCCCAGGATCCCAGAACCGGGACTACCAGCTTGATTTTTCATTATGTTCCTTTCAATGTTACAATACATATTTATACATGCCGAAGCATCCAATACCATGGACCGAAAACCATCGCGTCCAAAAAAAACATGTGCAAAAATCATGCACAAAACCATAGGTGGGTCCACCCAACTAAACATAGGGTCCAAAACCAAAATTTTGTGGGACAGCAGTGGGGTTACAGGTACCCTTCAAACCCCTTAAAAACTACGTGGAAAGAATATAACACAACCCAACAACAATTACCAAAAGCAACAACACATAAAACAATAGACACTAGATGTAGGCACATGCTAGGGCAAAACCCCCTTCGAGGGGAAAAGCCAGTCAAGATAATCCTTCCTTTCAATAGTATTCTTTGAGACTCTTCACCCTAGACCAAGACCAGACCTTCCCTCCACACCAAGTCAACCTCCCAGAATTTCGACCTCTTTCCAGCAACTTCAACTAGGCAGCAACTTACGGCAACTGGCAGCGTCCGGCAACAGTGAAACTTGGAAGACTTCGATCTCCCAATCCAGGACACGAACAGAGAGAGAAAGACACCAAAATTTCAATTTCCCTTGTCTCCTTAGACTTCCCCAAACTCGCATTCACTTCAGTTTCCCGGCAACAAACTTCGCACCTTTTCCCAGCTACAAGACACCTTCGCACTTTTGCCTAGCTACAAGAGATTTTCGCACTTCTTCCAACTACAAGAGAATTCAAACTTGTGAGACTGATGCTCCAAATGAATTCGATGAACTTCCTTTTATAGGCTTCTTGTGGCGTCGAATAAAGTCCTTAGGCTGACTTGATCTTCTCTTAGGCCAACATGATGTGGAGGTTACATAATTCATATTTGACTCAATACTTAACATTTTTACATGATTCAAAAGCCCAAAAAGGGTCTCTTTAAATGTACAATAACTCTATAGACTCGGAATAAATCCTAGAAGTCCTCAATGGGGACTTTGACCTAAAACATGGTGACCTAAGCATGAAACCCATGCTTTAATAAGTCACAATAATAAATAATAAAAACTATTTTCTTTATTCTTTTGACAAGTACATTACATGATGACTCAAGTACATTAATGAAGACCAAACATATTTACATTTTCCAACATGATGCTCCTCATTGTACGAAGGATTGATCTAACTAGATCAAAATTATCTTTGTATCGAGCAAGGCTTTGTTGGATTTTGTAATAAAAGCATAAGAATTTGGGGTTCAATTCAGGTGTCTCTAATTTGTTGATTTGTGGTATGTGTCGGATGATTTATTTTTATATGCTCTGAGCTAATATATTGCATGATTATTATTTCAATTGTCGGTGGTAGGAAAATCTATTAGCACAGGTATCTTGCTTCAGTTGTTGGGCTAGAGTAAGCACTCTAGGTCTAGGGAATCTGGCAGGTATCTCCAGGTTCATTGATCCCTTGTGTGGATCGAATCCCTAATCTATTTTCGAAGTGCATTTTGAGCTATAGGTTGCTCCAGCCATTGGAAACCCCAAGTTCACTAACTGTGGGGGGATAACATTTTGTTTTTGGCTTCAAGTTTTGATCTAACGAGTATTTGATGCAGGAGGGTTTTGCCAAAATTTAAAATTTATTCAAATTCTCTCATTTATTTACTTATGCTACAAAGATTAATATGTTAATTGTTGAGAAATCTATAGGGCAGTAATTAGGATGATTTATCTTTTCTTGATAACTGTTAGTTATATCTTTTTTACTTTTCTTACTTATTATCTTCTTCTATTATTATTATGTTTGTTCTTATAATCAAACAACTACCAAAACAAGAAGAACAATAGTACACAAGAACACAAGATATAAGCTGCAAGCCAGTGTCAAAACCTCTCCACTTGAGAGGAAAACCCATAAATCTCTTCTCTTCTTATACATTCTTCAATTGACGAATTCCAAGACCTCTAGACCAAGACCAATTCTGACCTTTCCTGATGATAAGCTTCCTTTTCCCAAGTCAAACCCAGTCAAATCCTTTCCAGCAACACAACTTTGACCCCCCCTAACTACAAAATTTCGACCTACAGGTCTGAAATTTTCGGCCCCCTGCAACTGCTACTACATCCACACGTGTGAGCGAAATTTAACCTTCAAAGGCCTCCCAGCAACTTCACTTGGCTTGCTTCCTTGTCTAGGGCTAGTAGGTGAACTATTAGGCCCTTCTTCGAGCAATTAGAGAATTTCAACCTTGAAGCAGTAAACCCTAGCCTTCCTTCTTCGCACGTGTGAGATAGATAGAGAGAAAAATAGCCCAAAACACTTCTTCCTTCGTCCTTCTCCTTCTTCGCTAGCCTTCTTTGGCTTCTCTTTTTCTTGGATGATGAGAAGTGAATGTATGTCCAAAGGAAGTCGAGTTCCCTCCTTTATATAGGCTTCTAAGGTGGACGTGGCTCCTCGAAATAGGCCGACTTCTTAGCTACCAGGCCAACTTGGCCTTTAAGAGTATTTTTACACTTTTAAATACAAAAATAATTCTTTTTACAAGTTATAATGTGTCTAATGGGGTCTTCAACTTATGACAATGACTCTTTTGACTTCTTGACCTAGGATAAACTCTAGAAGCACACAATGAGTGATTGACCTCTAAAATAAAAGACCTTGAGCATGAAACCCATGCTTCAAAATAGCAAATATAATATTTCTTTCATTTTACAATATACAAGAATCAAAAAGTACATTTCATATTTATAAAGACCGAACCTAGTTACACATTTTTCAACACTAGTAAGAGCAATTTTATTTTTGTAAATATTGCAAATATTTGTGAATAAATTTTTCTTCTAACCCTTGTATTTTAATACTAAACCATTATTTCTATTTTGTATAGTATGGGTTTTTGTGGTTTTATTTGAATTTTTTGTATATTTGGGCATTTGGCCTTTCTATTTTTCATTTGTGCAGGTGATAGCTCAAGGATTTGAAGCAGAAATCAAATTTTGGAAAGCCCTACCATCACCTAGCCTAAACGGCTAGTGTTTCAAGGGTTTCTAGGCCTCTACAGAAGTCGTTCAGCCCAAAGAAGAAAGATGTCCAAGTGTGAGGGTGCAATAATTTTTGAGGTAAAGGGTTAAATTTTTGTTGTTGCAGGGGTAACTAGCCTCTTGAAGGCTAGTCGCAGGCCTTTTTAGGTCTTTTTCCCTTGGTCGCAGGCCTTTTCTTGGCAGCCACAGCCCTTTGTGGGCTTGTATCCCCTAGCCGCAGGCCTATTTGGCCCTTTTTCCCTAGTGCAGGCTCCATTACGCCTTATTTCCTTAGCTGCAGTCATTTGTGGACCTATTTGTGGCTTTGGCATTTGGTTTTGGCACTAATCTTGGTGTTTGCAGGCTTGTGGTAAGTTTGGAAAGGGTTTGAAGTTGATTTCCATATCATTTTTGCCACTAATCTATTGTGTTTCAAGCTAACACTTTGTTTTGCAGACTTATCTCTAGTTTGAGGAAAGATTTCAAGAGTTTGAGGTCTCATTAGTTCATCAACCAGCCCTTGAAGCCCTAACTTCAACCAAAAGAGGGTTGATCTATCATCTTGGGATTTTATCACACTAAAATTTGTGTTGCAGGGGTTTGAAGGAGCTCTAGTGCATATAAGAAGCTCATCTACCCATCCAACAAGGCCTAGGGGTTTGCCTCTTCTCTCCTCTGTTCCTCTCTGTTTTCATAATCAAATCTGAAGTAGCTCTTAACAGTGGTCTAATACCTCAATTTAATCATCTATAATAGCCCTAAGACACATTTAAGACATTTTATGAGCTAAATAGATATTTATGCTTTTCATTTGATGCCATCCTACATGTATCTGAAGGTCTGATATAAAATTTTGAGGTCTGATATAATTATTTTGAGGTCTGATATAATTTTTCTAAGGTCTGATATGAGCATTTAAAAGTCTGATATACTAGCTGACAGTGGTAAGAAAACTACTTTCTAAAGCTTAACATTCATGAGAACTCATTTCTAGGTCTTGAGAACATTATGATCTCTTTCTAAGCTAATGGTAAAGTGCTAAAGTGATTGCCTTTTATGAAATCTTGTTTATCTCTAAGGTGGTAAAAAGAACCATTTAATGCTCTGATCTTGTTATCCTCGCATCTAATCACACATTGGGAAATCACTGTTGGAAATCTCATTCCATGATAATTGAGCCTTAATTGGCTCTCATATTAAGCATTGGTTTCGTTGTTGCAAGAGGTAAATCTAATTGGTACAAATAAGAATCTTGGATAATCATTGTGGTGAATTTCATTATTGTCTCTCTTTTTTCTAATTAACGTATCAAGTTTAAAGAGATTGTGCCATTGATAACTGAGAGAAATTGGTCAAGTCATGAGATTTGCTAATAGTATTGTTTATTATTGAATATCATTGATGATCATTGATGTATTGGAGTAATTCAAAGTGTTTTCCTTTTGAAAGATCTTTTCACTTTGATATCGCAAATTGGGAATCATATCTTATGGCATTGTGATTTCAAGTTCCTCTTGCTAATAGTGCATTACAATAAGTGTTGTGGATAAATCTGGTTGAGGAACTCATTTCGGTTAATAATGTTATCAAGGCATTCACCCACATCTTGCATTTCATTCTAGGACTAGAAGTGCACATTTAAAATATACCTCCAAGCATAGGCTTGGTTGTAAGAAGATAGGACAACCTTTCTCACCCAACTTGCAAAGTTTAGACCCTCATTTGTGGTTAACACAGGTGACCTTGCAGTTCTCTTGCGAACAAATCCCTTGTAGGGACAGAGGCACTTGGGTGGTTAGAACCTCACGAGAGGTGTCGTTAATGAGGCCATAGCCTCCTTCTTTTGGGCTACTCTCTACAACCTACATTCGAGACAAACTTCAAAATAGTTGAAAGTAAGTACTCATTTAGATAGGGCATTTAACTAAAATTTACCAAGATATTGCATTTCACTTAGATCTAGGGCTTGAACTTCATATCGGATAGATTTGAATCCTGCGAAAATTGTTCATCCGATAGCTTGGAATTTTAATTCATATTGTGCATGTAAATTGACTCTTAAGGCACTGGTCTCTAATTGATAATTTCAATAAACCTAATCAAGTGGTGCTTAATAATTATAATTGCCTTTGATTTTCACCAAGTTGCTAGGCCATTCAATTGTGTCTCCTTCACTTGTTGGTCCCCCACAAGTGGTTCATTAATTCATCCATAGGGACTACCCCACTTAGTCTACAATTAGGAGACAACTTAAACAGAGAGGAGGGGGATCAGAGTGACAGCCCCTATCCTGAGCATTGTCGTAATCTAGTGTACAATTCAAGCGACAACATTTTCTGGTGTCGTTGTCGAGGATAAATTTTCTTGTTCTCAGCACTTCAACATTTTCTTTTCATCATCTTTCACCCAGCATCGTCACACCATTTTATGGTACCAGTGTATAATCTTTTCATCCTTAGTGTCACTCATTTTTCCATCATCACTATCTACTCTTCTTAGCACCTGGACATTTGGGTTAGTTTCCTGTTTGAGTAGCGAGTCCACTAATTCATCCATTCACGAGAGATAATACTAGAAGAAATCCTAGTAACTTGGTTAACCCCACTCCTGATCTTGAAAAGGTTCTTAGAGCTCGGTAAAACAAGTTACATTCTAGTAAGCACCTATTTTTCCTCAAACAAGAAGCCCTCCTTGATATCCATCTACTTTTCCTGACTCCGTCGAGCAAGACATCATGGACCTGTTCGCTCCTTGCAACTTTGGAAACATTCAAGGTCAGCCTCATGATCTCCCAGAGTCCAGCTTGGATAAGATGCCTACTTTCCAAGGGAATAATGCAATCAATGTTGAAGCCCCATCTCAGAGCATTCACAACCTTCTTGGTGAAGCATACGATCAGAGCTGCCTGCAATCATGAGGATATTTAAATGAAGTTGTTTGTTCTTTCTTTATAAGAAGATGCAATGGACTAGTATTTGGATAGGCCTCACAACTCCTTTGATTCTCTACAAGCCATTATCAACGCCTTCAAAGATAAGTATTGAGATAAAAGGAAAGGGAGGCATTTGCTTAGAACCATCAGCGACATAAAGAAAAACGAGAATGATACCACTGATGAATTTAACAAGAAATTTAATGGCATTATCAAGGAAATGCATCAAGATTGTAAACCAACGGATAAATATTTGCTAGAATATTATCTAGATGCATTCAAGGTTGGTACATCTTATGAGCTAAGGTGTGCTAAACCGAACGATTTAAAGTTACTCAAATTTTAGCTAAAGAGTTGGAAAAAGATAAAAAGGCATCTGGGAAGTTTGAAATTCCTGGCTTTGAAAGAGGACCAACTAAGGCGAAAGAAGTTAAGGAAGTAGACCATGATCTTGTCAAGGAGTTAACTTAGTTGATTAAGGACATGAAATTGAACATGCTAGAGAAATGAATGCCATGCAACCTAGGCTAATTCAAATGGAACGATCTCAAGCTCAGAATATTCAGCCTAGAAACAATAATAATAGTGGTAATAATAATGCATGGCCAATGAAGAATCCTCCAAATGAGCAAAGGCCCCCTAATCCTCTAGAATCTACCAACATTTTTTATCAGCCTAAGCCATTCTACAGACCATGTGAGAGTTTTCACAAAGAAAGCTCTTGTCTACTGTCTTTATTGTTATGCATCGTTGAATGGTGTTGATGAGCGTTTATGTTTATATGATGCTAATAACAATTAATGCTCTGTGAAGTTAAAAGAAAATTAATTGATAAGAAATATTGATTCACCCCCCTCTCAGTATTTCCGACACTAACTCCAAGATCTCCAATGGATTCACTTCCTTTTCATAAAGATAAAGACAAAATTAGTTTATATCAAAGATTTTGCACACACTTTCATCAATCATGAATTGTGACCTCCAACACTCAAGAAATCTCCAAATCAATTCTTTGAACGAAGTGGTATTGGAAGGGTCACAAAGACTATCGATTTGACATTATCCAAGAAATTCAATGAATAATTTGACCAAAGTACCTTGGTGAGTGATGTTTTCTTTCGAAGAATATGAGGAATTTTGCCATGTCATCAAATACAAATAACAGATTACCATCAAACCTCAGGATGTCAGGGAGTATTTCACAAAACTTCCAACGAGCCATTGCCTTGAACCTTGCATAAAAACTGAATGCAAAGTTGCCAAGGTGAATTCAAGGTGCCTAGAAGAATGCTTGCTTCACCCTACAAGAATTGGAATATTGAAGTTCAATAAATAACTAGGGCTTCGTTCTTTTAATGGAGTTGCCAAATAAGGATCTATATTGTTGTTAGGGAAGAAGGTCCATATTTCATAAAGGTAAACTCACTTCGTCCCATGCAACGGCACCAAAAATGTTACCACAAAATCTAGCAGGCCTTGAAGAGGGAAACCCTACAAGGCAAAATCAAGACAAAGTGCCAACAATGGGGTAGAGGCCTCATGTCACCTCAGCCAAAGCCCCTTACTCTATGAATTTTCATCGATGGGAGGAGTCCCGATAAGAGAGGAAGAGATCAATTCTAAGATAGATAGGTTCTAAATAAGGTATAATATAATCTCACTAGGGCCCATTCAAGAGAGGCACGACATAAGTTCAAAGGCTTCTTTAAAGAAGCAATTCGCTCTCAATGAAAAGACCTAGAAAAGGGAGGTGCCAGACCTAGGGTTTAATGTATTTGACAATAGTGTGAATTCCAAAGGTCAAGACCAAAGAGAAAAGGTTCCTTGATGGATTTTGATAATTACAAGGCTCATGAAACCTTCAAGAAAGTCCTCAAGTTGAGGGAGAAGAAACTAGGGTTTCCCTCTCAGGGCAACACCTAGGGAAAGAGATTTTAAGGATGAAATTTGGGTGGATGCCCACCAAAATGATAGGTCATGTATTCAAGACCTAACTCTTGATGTTTAGGCTCTCAAACCACCAAAACCCATCCTCCCTAGAATTTCACTCTAAGCCCTAGATTCTCCTTCCTGGCCTTAAAAGGACTGAATTTAAGGAGATAAATTTATGGAGAAAATTTTGAGATGATCACCAAAGACTTAGACAAGTTCCTTGTCCTTTGGGCATCTGGAGTCAAGGATGTGCTAGATAGGCCTAATTTGTTTCTAAGGAGGCCAAAAATTGATATCCTACCTAACAAAATTCCAGCAATTACCCACTCAATGGAGAAATGGAATTTCTAGGGAGAGCTTTAAAAGATTCACGAGTAGGAACATTCTGTACATGTTATGCATAAGTAACATATGCAACACTTATCTAGATAGCTTTCAATTCTATAAAAGGGGATAGGGGCCAAGCATTTGGATCATCTTGAGTTTATCTATCCTAATGTGTCTTGTTGAGAACTTGGTGAGGCCAGTTCTAGTTTGATCCCCGGATGAAAACCCCGAGGGTGTAATCTATTTGGCGGATCCATCTGGGGTCCACAATTGTGCTTCAAACTCTTTGTTTTCTCATTTGATTAGTAGTCATGCATTCCATTGCAGGGGCTTGGATATTATTGTATGGGCATGTACTATTTTCTTCAGTTAAAAAAAAAATAAAAGGTTGCATTTCCAAATCTCGTTTGTGTTATTGTTTCTTCCCGAAAGTTTTTTTATTAGAACACTAAAGTGTGCTAGATCCATTGAAAATTTTGACATTTGGTATATTACAATGTTTCTATAGTCTCCTAAGGGATGCTGCAAATGATGATATTGTTATAGTTTTGGACTTTTTATTCTATTAACAGATGGTAAAAAATACTTGGTTTCCCATTGGGCAGGTTGAGACCATCTGCCATAAAGTCTTGATGATAGCGATGGGTTGAACAATGTAATATCTTTTGGTTTATGGAAGGCAATACAAATTACTAAATTAGCATACAAAAAAAATGTTATACTTTAGTCAATGTATATGATTTTTTTTTAAATATTGGGAATGTGAGATGTATCATGATGTAAGTGTTTTGATGCCTATCAACATTTGTTAGTCATTTAATTACATGGCCATGCTAAATAGTAAGAGGTTTGTAGTTTGAGAGATCTGATCACTCTCAAAATTTGATAAATCCAACAAAGATGAATATATGCTAATCTAAATTTTAAATTTATAAACTATTTAACAAATAAATAATTGGAAATATAATTTTTTAAAAATAAAAAATTTAAAAATTTTTGAAAA
Organism: Pinus taeda; assembly: GCA_000404065.3. NCBI lineage: Eukaryota > Viridiplantae > Streptophyta > Pinopsida > Pinales > Pinaceae > Pinus > Pinus taeda. Next base: position 22,206 of record APFE031228616.1, on the reverse strand, counting down.
TTATCTAAAATAAAATATATTTATATTAATTTATTATTAATATATTATTTTTCTTCTTAAAAATTATTGTTATCTTTAATTTTTTAAATTTATTTCTTCAATTTATTTAATATTAATTAAATAAATTTGCATACTTAAAATATTGCAAGTTAAGACTTATAATACACTATTTATTTATTAAAGTTAGAATAGAAACGTATGTCACCCCCACATAGCTTGTAAATAGAACATTCTTCACGTGTTCAAAATAAATTTATTTAACATTCCGAGAAAAAAATATATAATATATATATATATAATATATCTTGACCTTGTTTTAAATAAGCTTAAAAGAATTCTTCAACAATGTCATATAGCATGGCCTGGAATCAAAGTGAACTCATAACTGGTCGTAAATTATAAAAGGCCATAAAAATATATTTCATCAAAATATATATATATATTCAAAGCTTTGTATTAATCAAGAGAATTGAGATGCTTAGATAGTCTTATACGAGAAGAGAGAGTTCTAGAAAGAAGATCTCAACCCCTGTTGTGTATACCAACTTAAGTTCATTACATACAAACTACATTCAACACGTTCAACCTTCCCAAGCCTGCAAGCTTTCAAACAAGATAACATTGAAAACCATAAAGAGGCTACATGCATAATACCATGACAAGCACCAAACTTGCAACCCCTACGCTCATCCTCGATTTTCCAGCAAAAACCTCAAGGAATAGACCCCCAGGGTTTTACTACAACCATCCCTGCGTTGCAGAAAGAACTCCATTGGCAACTCGCCAAAATAGACCACCAGCACTGTATCCATATCCATCTGCTGCGAGAGTTGAGGGAACATGCAAAACTCACCAAAACAAAAGTATAAGATACTGGAAAGACCACAATCAATGACAAAACGTGGCTATGACTCTGGTATGTGTTGAAGCTTCTAAGTTTACTTAGTTTAGAAACCCTTCATGCACTTTTTCTTATTTATTCCTACCTACTTGTTATTTTCCTTTAACAAGTTATTTACAAAGTAAATACTGAAAATAAACACCAGTGCATGCTCAACATATTACAGATCAAATCAGCAACTAAAAGAAACAAAAACAAAAACACCACATGACACCATTATTTTTGGACCAATGTCCCTGGAAAAACCCAATGCAGGAAAACCGGTGCAGCTATCTGAGGGTTTTCTTATTAAGCAATATCAGAGTACAACCTGGGTGCCGAAACTGGCCTACCCAACAGAGAATTTCCTTAGCAGCTATACCTCACAGTTTGAGAGAAATCTCCTCGCTGAAACCCCGGAAAATCCTTCCGACAGCTCCTCAAGACAAAACTACTCTGCAACTCCAGCGTCTGCCCAATCTGGACTACGTCAGCCCCTCTGTCTCACGTTGGCCTGCGTTAGCCTTTCTTGGCCTACGTCAGACCTAGGAGGCCCTGCATCATCCGTGCTCGCCCCTCTGGTGCTCTGCACAGCACTTGGCTGCCTTTGTGTGGCAATGCATGAGCCCTTGCTGGCTCTGCGTCACCCTCCTTGGCTGTTGCACTGCTCTCCCAGCACAATCTCTGCCTTCTCTATTTCTTTGTACTCAATGCACCTCAGCTGCTCTCCCGATCACTGATTCTATCTCTCTTAGCAAACCTCGCTCTAGAGAATAGAATGACTAATCATTTGGTGTGTTCTCCAAGTGACCCTCAAGCCTCCTCTTATACTTTTCCCGTTGACATCTCAACGGCCGAGATTAAGTCCCTAATCAACGGCTAAGATTAGATCTGGCTTGATCCATGTCTTTTGGACCATTCTAACACAGATTCATATTAATACACATTAATATTCTATTTTCCCTAAGTTTAGACTTAGGGACTCCATTAAAAATATTAATTATTTTAATATCTCTTTGATCTGTTTAGAATCTGCCCAAACCCTTTCTGGGTATTGGAGATCTCATGTGCCCAACCTCTCCACCAAATTTTCGTGGCTAGAGCACATCCAATGCTACCCACCCCAAATCAACACTCCCTCTTAGCGAGGACTGTGCTCTAGCAATACTCCTCACTGAATATTACTCTGATCATCCGTCATCGATACCTGTGCTAATGCTAGGCCTTCCTGCCCAACATCCTCTGCGCTGTTGCATCCTATATTGCTACCCATGGTTCTGCCACTCCCATTGCTGCATCTGTACGACAGCTCCCTCTACATCCATGCTGCTGCTAGTCCTTTCTCCCAGCACTGCATTTGCACTGCACCTCCTCTCATCATGTTGCATCGTGCTGCCCACTCCTACACTGCAACTCAGTCACTGAGAAGTAAGTAACTGACCTCCCTGTTGGGCTAGAGACACCCACTGATGTTGAAGCTCCCTCTGCCGCTGACAAGTGCTCCCTCTCTGACCTCTGCGCTGTTGTAACAACTCCCTGCATATCGCACCGTTGCACACCTCTCTATGCCTCCCAGCACTAGTGCAACACTCTTGTGCCCCTCGCACTGCTGCAGCCTGCTAGCTCTGCATTGTCTTGGGACTCCTGCATTGTAGCTCTCTCTGTCGCTCCATCTGCATCCGTCTCTACCCACATTAGCCAGTCCTGTTACTCCTCGTCGGGGCTCCCATAGCAAGGTCTAATCCAAGAGGCTGGGTACCTCGAGGATCCTACCCCTCATCGCCTGTAGTCCACCTGACTACAATTCAATGTCTCCCCACTTCTTTTCAAGCAGTGCGTGTGCACTCATGGCATAGCCATCCTCCGTCAAAACTTCCTTCTCTGCCCGTGCTGGCACTGCCTTAGTCTCGAAAGACTCTCCCTTACTCTTCTTCCTTGGGCACTGGGTCGCATAATGACCCATCTCCCCACAATGGAAGCACTTGATGTTGGAGAGATATTTCTTCTTCCGCTTCTCCTGCTTTCCCTCAGATGCTAGGGCCACATCCTCCTCCTCCTCCTTGACCTTGATCCCTTTGCTGCTGCTACCTATCTTCGACTGTCGTCTAATCTCTTCCTGGCGAAGAGCTGCCCACATCTTGTCCTAGGGTAGGAGAGTCCCTCTGCCCAAGAGACTTTGGAGAGACACATCCCAATATTCTGAGACAGCATTCAAGGTTGTCCTCACCATAAGCTCCCGATCTGGTGTCGCTCCTATAGCAGTCAACTGGCCTCAGATCTCATTCAGTCCTCCGAGGAAGGTGTCAATCGACTGACCCTTCTTCATCTAATACGACCTCATCTGGTTCTCGAGCAGCATTCTTCCCTCCACATAAGTATGCTGGTACAGGTTCTTGAGAGCCTCCCACATCTCAATTGTCGTTTCCTTCTCAGCTATATGTGGTACCACATGATCCTTGACCCCGTCAAGGATAATGCACTTGGCCATCGCCATCGCCTCTTCATACTTTTCGTTATCATTGGGGTCGATTGGGATCGCTATAACCTTCAAGGCGAAGTTCTTGACATGATTCCTGTCAAGCACTTATAAGATTCTGGCCTTCCAGACTACGAAGTTCGATGCTTCGTCCAGTCTATCCTGGTCTCTTACCCCGTGAAGTGCCATGACACTCCTCTACTTCCCTCCTGGAAGCTCTCTATTCGACTCCTCTAAGTCTCTACTTCCCGTCTGGAAGTTCTCTTTTGGACTCCATCTTAGTCCTGATTTCCCTCCTAGAAATCTTTCTGCCACTTGTCGAGATGCCTCCTACTCTGATCGTCTTGTGCAACTGCACTGCTGATCCAAGTTCCTCGGCTAGAAAATCTCGGTAACAACTCCTCTGGTCTTGCTCTGTCAGGTATTGTTCTGACTACAGTACCTCACCAGCTCCACTCTGCAATATTTCTACAGCCTCCTAGACTCCAGCAACTGCCTCTCTGTGAACTGTGTCAACCCCTCTCTGCCTCAAGTTGGGCCTGCGTCAGCCCTTTAGCCCTCTGCATCAACAACGATGGCCTCTCTAAGGCTCTGCGCAGCTCCTGACTTCTTCTGCGTGGCTCTGGTTGGCCTACGTCACACTTCTTGGCCTCTGTGCTGCTAGAAACAGCTTTTGTCACCTTGGGGCAGCGATTTTCTACTGTTATTGCCCCGCTCGGCTGATGCCTCTTAGTCCTCCTGTGATCTGCAATCACGCCCCGATACCATGTTGAAGTTTCTAAGTTTACTTAGTTTAGAAACCCTTCATGCACTTTTTCTGATTTATTCCTACCTACTTGTTATTTTTCTTTAACAAGTTATTTACAAAGTAAATACTGAAAATAAACACCAGTGCACACTCAACATATTATAGATCAACAACTAAAAGAAACAAGAACAAACACACTACATGACACCATTATTTTTGGACCAATGTCCCTGGAAAAACCCAATGTGGGAAAACCGATGCAACTATCTGAGGGTTTTCTTATTAAACAATATCAGAGTACAATCTGGGTGTCGAAACTGGCCTACCCAATAGAGAATTTCCTTGGCAGCTATACCTCACAGTTTGAGAGAAATCTCCTAGCTGAAACCCTGGAAAATCCTTCTAGCAACTCCTCAGCACAAAACTGCTCTGCAACCCCAGCGTCTACCCAATCTAGACTGCGTCAGTCCCTCTCTGTCTCACGTTGGCCCTGCGTCAGTCTTTCTTGGCCTGCGTCAGCCGCAGGAGGCCCTACGTCAGCTCTAGGATCTTCTGCGTCAGTTGCGCTAGCCCCTCTGGTGCTCTGCGCAGCACTTGGATGCCTCTACGTGGCCCTGCATGAGCCCTTGCTGGCTCTGCGTCACCCTCCTTGGTTGTTGTGCTGCTCTCCCGACACAATCTCTGCCTTCTTTGTTTCTTTGTACTCAATGCCCCTTAGCTGCTCTCCCGATCACTGATTCTATCTCTCTTAGCAAACCCCACTCTAGAAAATAGAATGACTAATCATCTAGTGTGTTCTCCAAGAGACCCTCAAGCCTCCTCTTATACTTTTCCTGTTGACATCTCAACGGCCGAGATTAAGTCCCTAATCAACGACTAAGATTAAGATCTGGCTTGATCATGTCTTTTGGACCATTCTAACACAGATTCATATTAATACACATTAATATTTTATTTTCCCTAAGTTTAGACTTAGGGACTCCATTAAAAATATTAATTATTTTAATATCTCCTAATCTGTTTAGAATTTGCCCAAAGCCTTTCTAGGTATTGGAGCTCTCATGTGCCCCAACCTCTCCACCAAATTTCGTGGCTAGAGCACATCCAATGCTACCCCAAATCAACAGTATGTCGTTGTAATCCTAATAAAGAAATGCCCACACAGGGCCAAACAAAAGCAAAAGACAGGTTATTGAGGAAGGAGACTATACCCTTCAACCACCACCCACTTTCATTGATCTACATCTGATGAAGAAATGTTTTTCAAAGCGTGAGCACTTGAACCAAGAGGATCTCTAGAATATCCTCCATCTCGCTCACAAGGGACATGGCTCTCTGCATGCCTAAGGTGGGCATCATTTTGATCCACACAGAAATGAAAATTCCTCAACAACCTTTTAACATCTTTTCAGTATTCCACGGGAACGTGTCCCCCAGGGTCGGGTGTGCACACCCCTCGCACTCGGGATGGGGGGACGTCTGGGGAAACGTTTCCCCACGTCCCCCTTTTGGGGAGACGTGGGGAGACGCAGGGGGGGACGTTTCCCCAATGTGGGGGACACGACTCCCCAAAAGGGGGACGCCTAGGCGCCCCCCCTCAAAATGGGCTATGCATCCCCCCTTAAATTTTCTTGTAATCAATGATTTATGACAAGGGAAACCTAGTATTTGACCATATTACCCTACTAATGCTATGGAATTCATGGTAATGTTAAATTCTTAAAGTAAAAGGAACATTCTCCTTTATCTTTCATAAGGATGAAAATGAAAGATAAAGGAGAATGTTACTTTTACTTAAATTTTTAACATTACCATGAAATGACTCAGGATGTTTGAGAGTGGTTCCAACCTCATTGGATTTCATATGGAAAAAGTAGAATTTTAGATCTCACTCCAAATCCAGCAGACTTAACAATTTTTCGGGAATTCAGGATTCGATGGATTGCAATGTTTCCATTGCATTTTGTCATGTACAAGGGTATGGAATTAGTACTTAGTCAAGAGCACCAAGCCCTCTATGTACTTTAGAGTGACTTTTAGACTCATCACTCCACTGTTTTTGAGTTTTAATTATATCAATTTACTATTCCAACCTTCAGAGTTTAGTATCTATTATAGTCTATTTTGCTTAGTGCTGATTAGATTCTAGAATGATGAATGATGAATTTTTATTTTTTAACTCAATTTAGAATCTAGAATGATGAATGATGAATTTAATTTTTAAATCAATGTAGATTCTAGAATGGTGAATAATGAATGATGAATATGGATCAGAATATTTCATTATTGAATCTTGTAGTCTATGGATGAATCATGTATGTATTAGTAAGGATAATGAGTATGGATCAATGTATTCCATTATTTAATTCAATTATGTATGTATCATTGTATTTATGCTTTCATTATTGAATATGAATTTGAAATATATATATATATTAAAAAAGAAAAAAAATTATATACCTCGACGTCCCCCGTACCCCCTAAATTTCCCTAAAAATTGAGGGTTCTCCCACACGTCCCCCTTGTGCATCTCCCTGCACCTGTGCCTCCCTATCCCTGAGTCTTGGTGGAACATTGCATCTTTTAGGGATGCGAAGATGTATTTCTCAACTTGTTTACCTCTAAGCACCAAACCCAACAATGCCTTCATTTGCCAATGAAGAGTCACTGAGTTCAAGTAATGTTTTTTCTTGCCCCTTGTGTGTCCAGTGTCTGGTACCCACCTACCCAGGTCTTGAAGCAGTTCTGAATCAGACAACGATTTTCTCTCCTCCCCAGCTCTCACCTCTAACTCCCCCTTATCTCCTGACACACTTACGGTGGAATTGCAATAAAATATGTAGCCACAACCCGTGAGAAACTAACCTTGCTTCCTTTTGTCTCGGCAGTGAAGCATTGCCTTCACCCCTTTTGCTTCTCTGCTTGTGCTTCAGTGGCATCTCTGAGTCAACAAGGGAATGAATTGAATTTTTTAGTCGATTTCCCCTACCTGCAAAAGTATAGACATACCAAACCCTATCTCTCTCGACCAAATCTGGACACCAGCACACCAACTTAGAAGTCTACATTTGAACTGAGCATGACCTTGGGTTCATTTCCCCTCCATCCTTGCTCTCTAATATAGTTGTGAAAGACATTTCCTTTAAGAAGAAGATAGGCTTATGAGCCCTCTGTTTAAGCTTTGTCCCCTTGTTTAAGCTTTAATTGGTTCTGCATTTGATATTGCCATCATTTTATGAAGCAATCTGCAAATTGTCAAGAAATTTTTTTAAATTCCTTCAACTGTAACAAAGCAATTTAATAAAGAAACATTGGTAGAATGTAGTGTTGTGTGATTGGTCCTTTATAGATGGCTGATTAACTAAGGAATGGACTGCATATTGATGCTGAAGGAATCATCCATAGACATGCTATGGCAGTGGAAAATGACTAAAAATAAATGAAGCCTTTGATTGCACCTTAACCATAAAATTAGCTTCATAAGCATCTCTTGCACCTATAATGTTCCACCACTTTTCCAGTAATTAGTTTTTGCTTCTCTCTAAACAGTATCATAATTCACGAGAGAAAAGAATAGAGGTATTTTTCTCTTTGTAATCCTTACAAAGACACCTCAAGCATTTTGATGGCCTTTCATAATTTCCAGAGTACCAAATTATGTTTCAGAACACACTAATAGTTTTCAAAATGTTTTCTAGTTGAAAAATGGCTGTCTCAATTTCTTAGGCTTACCAAAAATTGACTTGTAAAGTTTTAAGTAAATTTCTCTTTCCAAAAGGTCAATCACACTCCCACCAATGTTTAGTTAAAAAAGATCAGATAAAATAAGATAATTTCATTAATGTTGAACGATGACCACATATATATGATCACAACAGTACATCCACAAAACTTTATTTAAACTTTGGCATCATACATTGCATCAGTACAATTTACAGCTACCACGTAAGATGACTTGATAGGCAAACGAGTATAAATTATGTAGTTTCCAGAACATATAGTCAAAGAAAAGAATCAAAGTTGTCGAGAGCATTCAAACCTTAACAAAGCCATCCCGTTTTTGTGCATAAGGCTCTATATCGAATTCATAACACAACTTCTTGATGCTCCACTACAAGGGGAAAATGCCACGTTAGGTCTTAGACAATTATTTTGAAAAGGTTATTTTATAAGAGACTAACGTCAGTAAATCACATGTATCTATAAGAAATAAATAAATAAATAAATAAGTATTTAAACGTTGTAAGAAAAAAAATCAAATTGAGAGATAATACCAGAGAATTTAGGTTGTTTAGTGGTGTGAATATCCAGAATAAGGGCCCTATTGTCCATATTTAAAGATCAGGTTTTCTAGATAAAAACAATGTAACAATATATGAATTTAATACACATCACTTTCTTCAACAAAAATATTCACTGCAATGCAAGATTGTTTTGAACTTTACTACAGTAATACTATAAACTATTGTTCCAAATACATCTTTGCAAATGCCCCATAGAAGCTTAGGTGTAGCCTTATTAAAACTTATCCACCTGCCATTATAAACATAGAGCAAGTTGTCCCGGAATTAAATTTTGATACCTAAGAAAATCTTCACTCATCATAGGGCAGGTTGACAATGAGTTCATGTGAGGAAATACGTCAAACTTGTTGTAGTATCCTCCCATTTCTAATGGGTGCCACTAATGTTCAACCAGTAACATATATTATGTTGAAAAAGACAGTTACAGAAAAGTATTAAATAGCATGACTAATAGCAACAAAATGGTGAATACGATGTACAAGAGTGAGATGATTTTATTTTTTAGCTCCTACAAAAGGGGCTTTACTATATGATAAAGAAAATCATTTAAGCCAAACAAATATGAAAATAATTAATATGTAGAAAAAATCACAAAAAATATATCCCAAAGCATTAAGTTGCTCATAAACATCCAAAAAAATTTCGCCAATGAAGCACAAATTTGTTATGCAAACAACAATCAGCTAGGTCAATAGAGGATCCTTATATCAGTAATTAAAAAAAAAATTAGTGCCAAGAAAACATCTACGAATTTGTCACAAAACCAATGCTCCGAAGCTTTTGAATTTTCATAAACCTTGGGATCATTTTTCCATTGGCTTACATATTTCTTCTACAAACAATAATATGCTAGACCCACAATGGTGCAAGACAATCCCCACCTAGATCAAAGAATCCAGTTTGCCTTTTGTACAAAACTGTTCACTGTTCCACACCTAAACAACATTTAGCTCTATCTACAAAGTGCACATATTAACCTGCACTCATGTCAACATTCAGTGACCATGATCATAACCATTAGCAAAAAGAGGTGTGGGGGAGAGGGGGTTGGGGGGGATTCCACAACATGGATGAGGACATCTAGCTAGTTGACTATTTGAAAGATCCAATTGAAGGAGTAGACATATGGTCATATAATGGAACAAAATCCCTCATCCAAAGTACTTCGAGAGGTAAGTGGGAAACACTTGGTGTGGAGAATATAACTTTAGGCTGAAACCTACAAGTGGAAAATCTACCTGGTGTGCAATCTACATCAAGGAATGTTAGAGGTAATAATATTTTTTGTACAAAATATCTTCCCCCGAAGGATGAGCTCAAGTCTTTGTTACCACACAATCTAGTAGGGGTCCTAGGAGGGGTTCCAAGAGGCAACTATTAGACCAAATGGCAACAATGGAACAAGGACCCACTGTCACCTTAGTCGATGTCCCCTGCTCTTTACAGACTTTCACCAATGGGAGGAGTCTTGGTGTGAAGGAAATCACAAGAATTATAAGGTCAATGACTAGGTGTAGTGTGATTTCCAAAGTCCATTCAAAGGAGAGGCTCAGATAATGGCTTGCTTGCTTCAAAAGCAAGATAAAGGTTCTCCAAGAAAGGCTTAAATGGGAATCAAGGTCTAGGGATTTGTGATGATACAATAAGATAAGGTATCCTAGAAACAAGATCTCCAAGATGGAATAGGACCTCTCAAATAAGCTTTTGAAATCAGCAATTGCTTCTAGGATAAGTGTTGCTAGACTAGAGAGACCTAAGGTGGGTCCACGCGAGACCTAGGATTTTAGGATTTTACAATGGGAGGAAAGCCTCCTATATGCACACTACATCAAGCTAGGTCAATGAAAGGGTCAAAGGATTAACTTCCTTTGAGTTTTATGTGCAAAGACCCTCAACAAGACCCTTTAACAAGATGTTCAAAATGAATTTCAAGATGCCAGCTAGGGTTTGAGTTTTCTCATAATACAATCGTTGGAATTGGCTCAAATTTGGAGGAGAACTAGAGGAAACATTAGCGCAAAAGGTTGTCCAAGTGGAGCTCCTCTCTATTGCAATTCACACCAAGCCCTAGAAGAACATCTAGGTTTAAGGCCGAATTTTTAGAAAAGGGAGCAAAGAGAAGGAAAAAGGTTTGATCACCAAATTGGCTCGGATTAGTGCCTTGTCCTTGGGCTATGGAGTCTACGTGCTTCGAAATTTGGCCTGTAACTGCTCAAACTAGCTTGAGACCTAAAGGGGCAAATGCTAGACCAAGGGCAACAAATGGAGACCTAACCCACTATCACCTTAGCTAAGGCTCCCTACTATTTACGGACTTCCTCCGATGGTAGGATACCCGATATATGTGGAGTCACAAATGAAGGATGAATCAATAAGTGGATATAAAGTGACCCAAATAATCCCTTTCCAGAAGAGGTTCAAGAATGAAGCTTGCTTGCTTCCTAAGCAAGGTAAAAAACCTTTTAGGAGAAGGGTGAGGGGATTTGAGGGCTAGGTTTATGAGATATGACTTATGAAAGAGTTTCCCAATCCCTAAAATCCTTATTGAAATTGGTATCCCAAGTGGTTCTTGAAGAATTGCCTTTTTAAAAGAGTGGGACCACACAGGACAAGGTGGGCCCAGCCTAGGTCAAGAGGCAAGGATTTAGCAACCAATGATGTTCTTAACCCAGACAAGGAGGGGGGAAGGATCAAAGAAAAAAATTCCACTTAAAGGTGTTGTCTTGATCCTATGAGGCACTAGCCTTGGGGATACTAGGGCAAAGTTTGATCTCGCAGCTAGGGCTTGGCTTTTCTCACAACTCCACTGTCGGAATGGCTTCAAAATTGGAGGAGGCCTTGAAGGTACACCAGCGTAGGAGAGGCTAGGAGATCGAACATTTTGGAGGGCTAATTTTTCGGAAAATTATGCAAAGGTGACCAAACTTGGCTAGATCTAGGAAAAGGTGAAAAACGTTTGGTTTTGGGTGACCATCTCTTGGTAGATTAGTGCCTTAGTCTTGGGAGAATGGAATCTATGATAAATATGAATGAGGACCTTGTTTCTTAGTCAAGAAGGCCTTAAGATTACCTTGCTAGCCTTCTAGGGCAAAGGGAAGCAACCTTACAACTTTTATACTTCGACTTACAAAGATGATGGCTTATCAAGATGAATTCGTTGATAGAATTATCCCTCGGAAATTTCATTCAAATTACATGGCCCATACATTGAGAGATGTTATATAGAGACAAAATTCCACAAATTAAGCAGTAAATGCATGCAGCAATTAGCCCTAAAAATAGCGAAAATCCCAATCCACTGTATATGACAAAGTAAAACAAGAATAGAATTAAAAACATGTACTTACATCTAATAGAACATATCCAACATCCACAATTTGACAATAGAGAAGCTCGAAGATAAGATAAACCAAATCCAAACATCAAAATTCATCCATAAAGCTCCAATTCATCCTTCAAGAAAAAGTGTGAAATTCTCAAGAGAGAGAAGAGATCCAATCCAAGTGACGGTGAGCAAATGAAGTCATCTCACTTGTATTTAAACGCTAATGAGTTTGAATTAGTCTCCTTAGCCTACATAAGCCCCAAAAATAAGATAATGTGCTAATAATCTAACTTTTGGTGACAAGCCCACCAAACTAGCTCACAAATGAAATAATAAGCCTCTCAAGAGGTCAAATGATGAATAATACATGTCGTACGGCCTTCCAAGAGGCCTGACGAGGTCCATAGGTGCTATAATGAAGAATAGGACCCTCAAAAGTGATGGAGAAGGGGTTGGCCCCTTGTTCTCCAAACAATAAACCTGTGGTGCTCCCAGTGGGTGTGGGGGCACAATAGTAACCTCATGGGTCTCCAAATGAGTCGAAAATGGTTGTAGATCATCTACAACAGCTTTGATAATAGTGTAGGTGATGCCACATCATCTTACAAGTCTTGGGATAGCTTCCAAGTGTATGGTACATCTATGGGGTCGATTGGGCAAAGATGAGCCAAGTGCATCTTCTTCGTTTAGTGGGTGAATTTCGAGCCTCTCCGAACATCCTCGGGGATCCATGGAGTATTGTCTATGGGAGTTACAGATCCATGTCACATTCGTCATATGGCAGGTGTCATGTGATATAATGATTGAATGGAGTGGGGCATCAGGGGAAGCCTCCAAGCGACACGCCATGGTACAAGCGTAGCTATGATGAGGGAAACCCACACTTGGGTGTATAAATGTAGGAGGGAGAAATCGTGGTACATGAGTTACCCCGGCCTTTGTTTTTCCACCCTTCCTCATATGCCTTTTGCCTTTTACTGATTTTTCCTTTATAATTATGTTACCCACCAATTTGTGGGTAATATTCCTAGGAGAATTTTTTCTCCAAGATTTCCCTCAGTCGGCAACCGGCAGCTCCTTGCAACCACAAGCTAGCTCATTGTGTTGTCTTCTCCGCCACCTGAGCCATCCATGTGGTCCCTTTCCCATCTACCATGATCGTATGTTTGAAGGTGGACCTCCTGAATCTAAAGGTATGCCTTGTGATTTGGAAATTGAGTATTGTAGTTTGCTTATCATGGACACTTCTGGGTATGGATTAATGCGAGGATCTAGCAGAAAGAATAGGCTAGGTCTTTGCTTCTGTCCCCTAGACCCATTTTAGGAATAAACCTTCGATTCTAGTCTTGTGGGATCTCTTTTATTGACCATCTGGTTCTAGGGATGGTATTTCACGAGAAACCCTGATTTTAGTTGCGTGGTCCCGCTCCCTTATTTGCTTATATTACCCTCTTTCCATTCATTATTACTCCATCCATCACTTTTCCCGCCTGGGTCGACATTCCTCCATTGGGTCCACATAGGGTTAGCTTGCCCCTTCCCCTTGCCCACACCTTGGGTCATGGTCTGGAATGAAGCCTGGAGGTTGATGCAACTGAAAAGAAAGTTAAAAGCATATATGGCCACATTCAATAGGAAAATGTACCACAAAATGCAAAAGATGGTCGGGACAAAAACATTTAGTACGTGGGCAAAAGCCAATACATGAACTCTACCCCGTCATCATGGCCATCACCCTGGTTCCTACAGGTTCTATGAGCGTTCTTCACCATATAGGAACCCATGATTGTCCCAACCACTGGTGGGGATTTCACTACTATATCTTATGCACCATTCTATAACCCCTTAAGCCCTGAGCAGTCAATCAAACAAAATCATAAAAAGGAAAAAGGCATAAAAGAAGAGTGGAAAAATCAAGGTCGAGGCACCTCATGTACCACGATTGCTCTCTCCTATACATTATAAACCCAAGTGTGGGCTTCCCTCTTATTAGCTACCCTTGCACCCCAACATATGACCCAAAGCTACCCCTACTTCATTCACCATATATGCCACCACCTTTTGAAGGATGTACCTTGAATATTATCCCCTTTAGAAGTAGAAACCACCTAATAGGGTACTTAGTTAACCCCACTTGGAGTTTAGGAGACATTGGCACATCCCGAAGCCCATTATGGAAGGGAGGCCATTATGAAGTCTCCACCTGTGGTCCATGATTTGGTAAGCTCATTTACTCGATTTCTCTAATGTCTGGTTGTACTGGAAGGCTAGGGGACGCATTGGATCTTATGCAAGATTGTAGATAGGTTCATTTTGGGGTTTGGTCTAGCTATACGGGGTCTTAATCCTCCAGAGGACTACATTGGCACATGTAGGGTGAGCATTGAGACCCATGGACCTCATTAGGCCTCCTTAGAGAGCCCTATGACATGCATAGATTATTATTTGACCCCTTGAGAGGCTTACTTTTTCATTTATGAACTACTTTGGTGGGCTTGTTACCAAAAGTTGTATTATTAGAACATTATTTTATTTTTGGGGCTTATGTAGGCCAAGGAGGCTAATTCGAACTCATAAGTTGTGTATAAATACAAGTGAGATGAGCTCATTTGCTCATCATCACTTTGGTTTGGATCTCTTATCCCTCTTGAGATTTACGCACTTTTTCTAGACGATGAAGTGGATCTTTATGGATGAGTTGTGATGTGTGGATATTGGTCTATCTTCTCTAGGAGCTTCTCTATTTTCAATTTGAATGGTTGGATATACTCTTTTACAAGTATGTGTTTTTTGATGTTATTCTTGTTTACTTTTTTCATATATGTTGGACTGGGATTTTCGTTGTTCTAGGGCTAATTGTTGCATGCATATATTGCTTAAAATTGTGGAATTTGTCTCTATTATAGCATGTCTCAATGTATGGGCCATGTAATATGAGTGAAATCTCCTAGGGGTAATTCTATCAAAGAATTTGACCTTGACAAGCCATTCCTTTTTCACATCGAAGTATAAAAGCTGCAAGGTTGCTTCTTCTTGACCTAGAAGGCAAGTGAAGTGATCCTGAGGCCTCCTTGACTGGGAACCAAGAAATCCTACTCATACTCAACATAGACTCCATTCTCCCAAAGATTAAGGCATTGATCTACCAAGGGTGGTCACTAAAAACCATATTCCTTCACCTCCTCCCAGGTCTAGCCACATTGGGGTACCCAGGGCATCAATTTCCCAACAAGCTAGTTGTGAAAAATCGGTTACTCGATTCCTACTACAGCAAACTAATGATATTTCTCCTATTTGTTAATTACTTGAACAAATTAATTACAGTTTTCTACAGCAATTATCGAAATATATACACTGCAGCCTACACAAAATAAAATACTGCGGAAACTAAATTCTGCACTGAAGAGAAATAAACACACACATATACACAGTTGTTTTTGGACAATGTCCTCGGAAAAATCCAATGTGGGAAAACCAGTGCAGCAGCTGAGAATTTTATTTATTATGCAGTAGTAAATATGAGTACAAATCATTGGATGCCCAAACTAGTTATTAGATACAAAGAAATATTGGCAAAGAGTTAGTGAGAAAAATCTCACACTGATTCGGGAGTTCCAACACTAGTCAGGGGCTGGCTGGCTGGCCCCACGCTGCCTCTGTGCAGCTTCTGCGTCAATCCTACGCAACTTTGCGTCACACTGGATGGGCTCTATGTCACCTCCTCTGTTGATCTCCTATTGTCTGGAAATTTGACCCTCTGGCCCTCCGGTCTCACACCCCGGCTTTTGGGACTGGATCTCGACTCTCCCAGCTGGATTTTGATCTCCCCCTGAAGCTTTGTGCTGCCTCACTGAATTGCTCTATGCCTTCTCTGCCTTGCACTCTCTGGATTTGCAGAACTCTCCTCCGAACTACTATCCCTGCCCCTGACTGCAAGAAGATTGTTCAATCTCACTCTGACAACTCAACGCTACTACTCTTGAGAAATCCGATCTCTGATCTCTCATTTGATGTGTTCTCCAAGTGCCCATCAAACTCCTTATAATCTCTCATGGAGCTCCAAAGACCAAGATTAAAACATAATCAATGGGTAAGTTAACTAGGAGTTGATCCTCGTCTTCGTCTAGAAGATTCACAACTGATTTAATTAATACCCTTCAATTAACCAGATTTCCTAAGTTTAGACTTAGGGAACCATTTTAAAAAGTTAATTATTTTAATTAAATCATCTCCAGCTGGAATTTTCCCAAACGATTTATGGGTATTGGAGAATGCATGTGTCTTAGCCTCTCTACAAAATTACAAGGCAAGAGCACATCCGATGCTCCAAAAATCAACACTAACCATAGAAAAGCCAAGCCCTAGCTCCGGGATCAAAACTTGCCCTGCCATCCCCAAGGCTAGTACCTCATAGGGTCAAAACAACATCTTCGGGTGAAAATACTTTCTTTGATCCTTTCCCCACCTTGTCTAGGGTAAGAATATCATTGGCTGCTACATTCTTTCCTCATACCCTAGACTGGGTCCACCTGGCCCTGTGTGGTCTCGTTCCTTTGGAAGACCATTCTTCAAGAACCATCTAGGATACCAATTCTAATAAGGATTTAGGGATTGGGGAACTCCTCCACAAGTCTTATCCCATAAACCTAACCCTCAAATCCTCTCCTCCTATCCCTAGAATACATAGTACCTTGCTTAGAGAGCAAGCAAGATCCATCCTTCAAACTCTTCTAGGAAAAAGTTTATTTGCGTCACTCATATCCATTGACTTATCCTTCACTAGTGACTCCATACATACAGGATCTCCTCCCATCGGTGAAAGTCCATAAATAGAAGGGAGCTTTCACTGAGGTGACAGTTGGTAAGTCTCCATTTGTTGCCCTTGGCCTAGTATTTTCCCTTTAGGGACCCCCCTTAGGTCTGTTGAAGAATCTAGGGCATAGTAATGTAGTGTGATTCTTCGTCACTTGATAACAATTTGTGGAGTCTTTTTACTTATCTTGTTAGCTTATGCTTCTTCTTCTTATTATTAGTGCATATGTGTGTGCTTCATCAAACTGTTACCAAAACATAAAAACAAGAACACAAGATGTTGGCTCTCTGCCAGGGCCAAAATCTCTCTTCTCTTGAGAGGAAAACCCTTTGATGAATTTCTCTTATTGAAGCTTCTATTGATCAATGCCAAACCCTAGACCCCTGACAAAGAGATCCTCCAAGCACAAGTCAAGTCTTCACTCCTTTTTGCACCATGTACTCCGGCACTTCTTCCTGCACTTTGTTTCCCGGCACTTCGTCCTCCTTCCTCCGACACTTCGTTCTTCTTTCAACTTCCTAGTAACCTTGTTGTACTTGCTCTAGAGAAGGTGTCTTTCACTTATGATGATCCCTCACTCTCCAACCAAAGAACCTTTTCTTCATTGTCAAGGGAGGGTTGTTATGACAGGAGAGGCAGCCTCCTATTTCCTCGCACGTGTGACTGCAATGGCTTTTAGGACAACCCTATTTCCTTCGATCTTCTTCCTTACTTCTTCGCTTGAGTGAGAGGCACTCTAGATGAGTGTAATTGGCCCACACAATGAAGTTTATAGGACTGTGGTAGAGGGCTGCTATAACAGCAAAAAGACCCTCTTCCTTCGCACGTGTGACTGTTTCTGCCCTAGAAAACAGTTCTACACCTTCGTTGTCCCTCCTTTCTTCGCTGCACCCTTAGATCTTTTCCTTAACTTCCTTCGTTCCTTCTTCACTTCTTTCATTTGCGAATTTCAGAGCTCAAGTTATGCATTGTATGAGGAGTGGACAGCCTCTATAAATAGAGGTCAATCCATCCTCTTTAGGCCGACTTGATTGTTCATTAGGCCGACTTGGTTGCTGCTTGTAGGCCGACTTGTAGAGTAGACTTCGGATGGAGTTGTATGCTTGAATGAGCTTCTTGATGGTGCCATTGCTTGGAGGAGACTTGTGACTTTGCTTGGAGATATTCTCTTGACCATAATACATATACATACAAGGTATAACATGCCCTTAATGTCTTCAACTTATTCTTTTGACTATTTGAATCACCTATAGCACTTTAAATAGTGGTGTACCCATTTCAATGAGCAAGAAACTCCCTGACATATATTATAAAAATAATATTTCATTTCTTGAAAAAATACAAATATCAAAAGTACATTTATGAAGATCAAACCTAGTTACCTTTCCTTCAACGCTCCCTCTTAACTAGGGAGGTGTTCATACAATATTACAAGGTGTTTGGCTATTATCAATCTTGAAGAATTCACATAAGAGAAACCGGATTAGCAATCCATCTATTATAGCATCATATTCATCAGCATTGTCATAGTGCAAGGCCTTGACTAACAACTCCATCTCTTTATGAGACCATGAGCTACAATGCTAGCGAGACGAATGATTTATAGACACCTTTATCATTGTCTCTCAAGGTAGATACCCACCTGGGTGTTCACCGAGTATGACCTTCTAGGACTATTCTTATCTTGGGTTCCCAGCCCCCAAAGAATATCGGTCCTCTTGCCTACTCTTGTCTTGGATGCCCTACACATCCTCAAAGAGTATCGGATGCCAGATGATTACCTAATCCTCCCATTATTTCTTCCAAGTGAAGACAAGAATGTTGTGTCTATCTTGTGTTCCACATTTCCATTCATGGCCTTCATCTAGACTTACGGTTGTTAGTCCTGGTCTAGTGCATGACCCATGAAATGGAAAACACAATTGTCACTCCTTTGTAATCAGGGGTGATCCAAAACTCCCTCTTGATCAGGGACCTGTCGGAGCTCCCTCTTAACTGGGGACTCTTTCCTTCATCAGCATCTTCTTCTTCGTGGGTCCTCCAGTTGCTTGATCTCCTTCCTTTCTTGATGTCATGAATTCTTTGTTCGAACTTCTTCTATGTAGGGCACCATCCATCGATCACTTTCCTTCCTAGATTTTCATGGCTTGCTTCCTTCATGGAAAGTGGCTTTCTTGTCATTCATGAGGTTTTCTTGTCATCTTGGCTACTCTTTTGTCATCTTATCCATGCTTCGAAATATTCTTCTCATGGATGCTTCGATGTACTTGCTAGGTTACATGCTTTGACCTAGTGGCCCATCATGACTTCATCCTGATATTGCTTCAACATTACCTTTTCTTTTGTTGAATGGCTTCTTCATCACGACATCTCTGTAGAGTAGAATCAATTATCTGCACCTTTTGTATCTCCAAGGCCTTCATAGGCATCAAGGGTCCTTTCTTCCTTTATCAGAGTTGTCCTCCCTTCTTTTGGGAGATATTTTCAAGGCATTTTGTCAAATAGTGATTCTCGATGATCATGGTGTTCTTCACATGCTTGATCTCTTTCTTCATTTGCTTCTTCTCAAATAGATAGGTCAACCATCTAATGCTTCTTGTGAGAGCATTCCTTCATTGCTTGCTTTCTGGACTTGTCAGCATTTCTTCTTGCTTCTTAGTCAGCAATCTTAAGCTCCTTACATGAGCATATTCTTTTGTTGACCTTCATTGCATCGTGGTACATGCCTTCGAGCATGTTCTTGGTGAAAGAGATTCTTTCATGTTTCATCATGTTATAGAACTATACCCATGACTAAATAATATACAAATGATAACATGACTTAAACTTTGATGCATACATACCTCATCTTGATTCTTCTTTGATCATCCTTTGGTGTGGCCCTTCTTGCTTCATCTTAGCTCGCCTGCATATCATTCTTTTATTGAATCCTATGAATGGGATTCCCAATGAGACATCTGCCTTGGTTCATGAACCTTCTTTTGAAGATTCCATCATAGGATCTTAAAGATCCTTGCTTTGTAAATGTTTCCTTTCTTTTGATGATGTAGGTCTTCTAAGATTCTTATAATGATCAATTTTTCTTTCATCATGTATGAGGTCCTATACTAGGTATGCTTCTTCTACATGAATATCTTGAGCCATATCTGCCATGCTCCTATATTCTAGAAGATATTTCTACTTATGCATTTTTGTTCTTATCATAAATGCTACATCTACATGAGTATCTAGAACTCTATGTACATCATGCTGCTAGATTCTAGAGGATGTTTGTAGTCATGCAATTTTAATTTATTCCTACATGCTCCTATTCTACTCAAAACTTTGAAAGAAGTCTAGAAGTAAAGAGTTTGACCTAGTCATAGTAGAGATCTGGAGGATCTTCCTTCTTTTGCTTCTTTCCTTCTTCTTTCATCACTTGAGTTATGTGAGCTTCTTCCCTCTTTCTTTTGTTATTGTTTTCCTTCTTAAGCTTAGGACAACTCCTTTTGTAGTGTCCATATTCTTGGCATCCAAAGCATTGGATCTTGGACATGTCTTTGTTGTTTGTTCTTCGTGGACCAAACTTGCCAAATTTACCCTTCCTTTTGGCCATGGTAGAAAATGCTTGCTCCTTTTATCCCACATCTTCTTTTGCCTTAAGTCTGGTTTCCTATGTTTTGCATAGAGACCACATTTCACAGAGAGTGGTTGCTTCCTTCTTGGCATATATGCTAGATGTGAAGTTTCCCCACTCCACAGGTAGAGCATTGAGTACTATAGTTGTCATCTTTCTGTCAGACATGACTTCCCCAAGCTCTTGAAGTTGATCTCTCATTTCAGAGATTTTCATGAAGTAGGAATGTCTTTGTTGTTTGTTCTTTGTAGACCAAACTTGCTAAATTTACCCTTTCTTTTGGCCATGGTAGCAAATGCTTGCTCCTTTGATCCCACATCTTCTTTTGCCTTAAGTCTGGTTTCCTATGTTCTGTATAGAGACCACATTTCACTGAGAGTGGTTGCTTCCTTCTTGGCATATATGTTAGATGTGAAGTTTACTCACTCCTCGGGTAGAGCATTGAGTACTACAATGGTCATCTCTCTAACAGACATGACTTCCCGAAGCTCTTGAAGTTGATCTCTCATTTCAGAGATTTTCATGAAGTAGGGAGCTATTCCTTCCTTTGTTATCTTCATCTTATATAATTTATTCCCCAGAGATATTACTTCTTCGGTTGTGGATACCGAGAACAGCTCTACTAGCTTATCATAAATTTCTTTTGATGCCTCAAACTTGGAGACATAAGGAATGAGAGAGTCTTTGATTGATTCTATCAGAA
>APFE031228612.1:35249-54544 GCA_000404065.3 Pinus taeda | reverse complement strand
TATAATTTTAATAACCAATAGAATTATTTTATTAAACAACCCTTGGTTATTTTCCTATTTAAATAAATAAATTACTTTCGATGATATTCTCCCATTTATTAATAGTACCTAATTTTACTTATTCCTGGGTCCTAAAGTCCAAATTAGCCATTATTTAGCCGTTGGAGTCTCTGCTCAGTCTATTTAACATGCTAGGCCGGATGTGTCTCTTCATCTTGTCATGACGATGAACCATGCTAGTTGGTTCGAAACGCGTTGACAAAGGTCTTTTTTATGTGATTTACACCGAAGCTCTTCTTATAAACACTTATGACTTTTAGTGTATTTGCTATCACAACTATAACAAAGCCCTTTTGCTCTTTTTTCTTCCAATTGTTGTGGTGTCAACCTTGTAGGTTGTGGATGGCTATGGGCAGTAACACTTCCACCTTTATGATTGTGAGTGGTAGGATTCCTTGTTGCCATAATTTTCCTTTTTTATTTTTCTTGCCAACTTGAATGCCTTGTCTAATGAATCTGGTTCCCAAACGCGAACCTCATGTTGGATGTTATTTTTTAAATTCCCTATGAAAACATCAATCATATGCTCCTATGGAATACGTTTTACCCTTATATTCAATTTTTGGAAGTCCTCAATGTACTCCATCATTGAACCCTTTTGTTTGAGATTTATCAATTAGCTAAAAAATGTGTTGCTTTTTGTATCCTCGTAATGTCCTATCATTTCATACATAAAAATAGCCCAAGTGATAATTTGTTTATGAGAGCAAAGCCATCGATACCATAAAAATTGATTTCGTTCCAAATATAAAGTTGCAATGCATACCTTTTATGTGTTTTGCACATTATGGAGATCAAAAAATTTCTCCATTTGTAGTATCCATGTTTTGGGATCTTTGTCATCAAACTTCCTCATATCAATCTCTGGAACATGGTGGTTCTTTGATCCAACATTAGAGTCTATGAAATCATGATTAACATTTATTTTGTTCTCATCATGAGTTTCCTTTACTACCCTTTCGCCATTAGTAAGCATTTCTTGTAGAAACTTTGTCAAATTTATCTTCAAATCTTCCATGCCTTTCTTTAAATCATCCATCTTAGCTTCCATGCCTTCCTTTAAACCATCCATCTTAGCTTCCATGCCTTTCTTTAAACCATCCATCTTAGCTTCTATGTTTTTCTTTAAACCATCCATCTTATTTTCTGTTAATTTTTGTGTGAGTGAAATTTGTTGCACTTGGTCTCGTAATTTTGATAGATCATGTTGCATTTCTTCCTCTTCTTCATGAGTCATGCTAGAGCTTTTAGGTTGCTTACTACGTGTTTCCATTTTCTTTCTTCAGGAAATCAATTACCGATAATAATTCTTCATGATGCCATTTGAACTCCTTCAAACTAATTTTTCAAATCAAGCTTATGCAAAAATTAAAAAAAACGACACACATTTTTTTCACTTTGTAGGAGCTTGATATTGAATCTGATGTATCTCTGTAATTGTAGATCTCCGATATCTGAAATTTCTTCCTATGGTAACCCTCTGGATAATCTTTCTAACCCTGTAAGTCTAATCAAGATTGGATTCTTCAATGAAGAGTTATGCCAAATCTCCCATGATGACCTCGGTATAGACTAGTTCAGTAGAGTGAATTTATACATTTTTCCGTGGGTCACTGTGTCAACCTTAGGTTTTGAAAATGACGCCCAAACAAGCTACAGTCCGTCCTCTTTCTGTAACTTCTTACGAAAATTCAATCTGATGCTCATAGTGCAAGTTATGATGATTTTCCTAAGGTGACCTATTTGGAATGAAATTCGGGGGTCTACAAACACCTTAACTTCCTCAAATTATATCTCCGAAAATATAGCAAGATATGATATGAAATTTGCATCCAAGGCTTAGACTATTTTTTTCTCAAATGGGTTTTTGTTTTAGCTTCTGAAACTTCGTAGCGAAAGAGTTATCACGAAAATTCCACGATGACTTGTTTTAGATTAAATTCTGGAGCTTGCAAAAACCCAAACTTCCTTAGATCATATCTCCGAAAATATAGAGACAAAATTTGAAATTCACACCCGAGGTTCAGCACGATTTAGTCTCAAATGGGTTTTTTGTTTTAGCTTCTGAAGCATCACAACAAAAAATTTATAACGAAAATTTCACGATGAGTTGTTTTGAGCAGTGAAACACTAGAATCCAAAGCTCTGATACCAAATGTTATGAAGCTAGCTCACTCAAAGATAGAAAACATAGATCGCCTTAGAATTAAGCCACTTCGAGGGGTAAACCTCCTTTACATTACACAAATCTACAATGCTTGGTGATTCAAATGACAAAACATCCTTTCTATATATAGGAGTGTGAGGGGTCACAATATAACCAGGCCGACCTAACAATAATAATATAAAGGCACACAAATAACAATAGAGGGATTCTATGGGCCACTAATAATAATATGGGGACAATAGGGGCACAACAATAATAATAAGGGATACAACAAGGAGAATCACTAGTATTATAAGGACCTAACATCATCTTCCAACAATTTTCCGATTAATATAATTCTCATGCACATCATTCCTAATTTAAAGGTTTTATTATCTTTATCATTATGGAACCTCGCTCCAATGAGTTCCTTCTTTGACTTGCCTTCACCTTCGTCTAGCTTTGACTTCATGTGGCTTTCCCATAACCTAAAAACACATCAAATAAATTGTATATTAAAAATACGTAAGTATGCTTTCATATGGTAGAAATCCATTCATTGTTAAAATATTTAATATTTTGATGAATATATTATAGAGTCATAATATATGTGTGTGTGTGTGTGCGCTTTAGGTACTCCAACTAATGAATATTGATATGTTAATATAAGTTTACTAGTCCCTGCGTCACAAGGGACTGTAACATTCGCCTTTTGTCAAAGTCCATTGACTTCGTAGTATTTTTAGGGTTTTTTGCAATTTTAACCCAAGTTTTGATAAAATGCTTATATTCTTAATTTCCTGTAAATTAAAAAATAGTTTTCTATTTTTTTTGGAAATCTTAACTCTATTTTTCGATTAGATGAGTGAGCTCTGATGGGGCATAATTCCCCTATTGGAGGGAATTCTATTTTTGGTATTTGTCAGTGCTTGACAAAAAAATTTAAAATAAAAAAAGGCTAATTTTGTGATTATCCATTCCATTGCTCAGTGCTCTCACACTTAAACTCACAGTGTTATGCTTCTCTACCCTTCCCAATGATGCCAAAACTAATGCGGTAGTAGGTCCTTTATGTGAGCGAGGGCGGGGGGCCTAAATAAATATTCATAAAATAATACTATATTAGGAGTATGGAAGACCTCCGCACTTATCACAATTAACCTCCTCCGCACTCCTCCATCCCAAAAAAAAAGGACCTAAAATTTTGTTGAGTCATGTGGTGGATTTTTAAATTGATTTCATGTTTCACATTTTTGAAAAGCAGCTAACAATATTCTCTAACAATTTAAACTCTTAATTACTACTCTAATAAAGTTCTTTCTACTGTAATCAATTTCAAACATCAACTAATAGATTCTTTAATTCTTGACTTCATTTACTATGAGAAATTATGTATGGAAGCTTTGGAATAAAATTTATTAATGTATATCCAACATGAATCTTTTTTATTTTTCCAAAATTGTATTCATCCGTGAAACAAAGCTAACATTCTTTAATTCTTCAAATAAAAATCATCTAGTAAAGATAAACGGATGCCATATGCAAAACTTGTGCTTATCAGTCCCGACGTGGGCTTACCAAGTTAATTTGATAATTTATATGTTGTCAGTATCGGTGTGGGCGTCTATTATGACAAAATTCGAGAGAGAGAATCTCATGTCGTGAGCTTCATGGATTATAACGGTGGAGGTGGCCGCTAGTTGATGTTATGTTGTATTCACTTAGTGATTTTGATTAGAACTAATCTCGGCTTGTATTCCGCATAATAGTCTCGATGCTCACCACGATGACTTAGGAATTCCCATGGTTTTGCAGAATATTTTTCGCGAGATCCACTACTAAGTCTCAAGTGTTTCACCCCATGCCCAACAGATTAAAGCATCCTTTCCTTGCAATTCCACTGCAAATGATTTATGGGAGGGAAAATGGAGCCATTACAATTAACTGTATAGATAAAAATAACAATACTAACTAACTATAGTGTAACAAAATATATTTTTCTTCCCCAGGTATACTTGGATAAGTGTTACTCAGAAAGTTGGCACATATCCCATAGTGATTGTCCACCAAAATAAACTCCAAAAGCTCTTGTAGAACAAGTTACCACATCTCATAAGTTAGGGATTTGTTAAATTTGAGTGCCTTTGAAATTCCCCTCTCCGTGGGGAGATCACTCGAGCGTACCCTTTTACATGACTTGTATTTTCAATATTTCCACATGTTGAGTGTTTCCAAGCACCCGTACCCCACAAATTAAAACTAAGCTCACTGTGATCATGTTGTTTACATCTTCGCTCTGTCATTTTTATGTTACCAAATGTTATTCAATAGATTCCTTGTGGCGATCCTCACTCTTAACCTCTTTACCTGTTTCAATTAATTAACCAATATGCAAGCAACTACTAAAAATATATGAAAATCTACATTTTAGTGACAACAATGGGGTTAGGTATATTTTTAAAATTAACACTGTTGCATATGTGCGGGAGTGCTAAAGAAGTCCATTCTGTGGAGTAAGTTTGGATCTCTCGACTTTGCACAATTTATTATTAATAAAATAACTACGGGACAACAATTTACAAATTTTCTTTTCGGTGCAAGTACGAAGCTTTGTGCGAAAATGTGGAGTAACTTAAATGTGCGGAAAAAGCATTCATCGTGTGGAATTCCACGCAACCTCCACAACTGTATACACGATTGAAATTTTAGATAATTTCATAAATTAATCAATTTCCATCCCTCAACTTATTCTTTTTATCAATAAGTGCGGTTGGGCCTGCTTCATGATCATAAAATTCCAGAGATGATTGATCATTTACCGTCTCTCTCGGTAGCAGTTAAATCCCAAGTCTCAATAGAGTTAGGGAACATAATCATTGAATTTTAAGAAAGTTTAAAAATAATATAGCAAAATGGAAGAATTTGAATGTATTTCATCCACGAGTGGCTTTACTGTAGCTTAATGCTCGACAAATTCTGTAACATTCGCATGCTAGACAGTGAATATTCAATTCAAGCTGATTTGATTTCGTTTTAAGCTATCTGAAACGATTCAAGTCTGACGACACATCATTTAATTTTATGGAATGAGGTTATTATTGCAAAAATATCTCCGAAAATGGATACTCACCTTCATATCCTTGGAAAATTATATTCTATGGGTGTATACTGTTGTAGCTAATGAACTTTCTTCAATAACCCTGCATACCGGTCAATTTATTATGAGCCTAAACTTATAAATAACTTGGCCCTAGGAAGGGAACCTATTAAACGAAATATATGCCATGATAGTGACCAATATCTTTGTCAAAAGCATGTGAAGAAAAGCTACGGTTGGAATCTACGCAATCCATGGGCACCCGAGGCGTGATTCTCATCATTACACGTCTCATCATTACACATTGTTACAGAAGTATAGCAACACTATGATGGTATCATATTGATACTTTTTCAATGTCAACACTAATTGTAGGGGTGATTGTTGTGCATTCGATGTTTCATCTCAAGACTCATTGATGCATATAGTTTCAAGATTGGTAGATTCATCTACACAATACAAGGTAGTTTCGAGACTTGTTGATGCATCTACATAATTGTCACCTACTTTGATGCACGTACACAATTTTCACTTACTTTATGATCGGAAAGGTTAGGTTTTCATTCGCAAAGAAAGTATTGTAACCTCTCAAAGCTTAGGAATCCTCTCAAAACCTTGGGATTCTATATTCAATGGAAAGCAAATATTGTATCCTCTCAAATCTAACCTTCAGAGGTTGAATTGCATTGCACATCATGAGAACAAAGCTTATTGATTCAATTTCAAAAGAATGGGTTTTGCCTTGAGATAGCCTTCATTAGTGAAATCATTCTCCATGCTTCAAACAAAATGGTAATCGTTATTCACGTTAAACAAATGGACTCCACTCCCACCACAAATATTCGAGGAAATTCTTAACAAATGGACTCCACTCCCACCACAAATATTCGAGGAAATTCTTAATAAGGGGAGCCCACAACAAGTTTTACGAGAAACGAATTTTTGGGCCACTAAAGTAGAGTATTATAGGTACATTCCTAATTTTACTGTGGACCTTCTCTCTCAAGTTTCCCCAAGTGATTTGTTTTGGGACCCCGAAATTATTGCTCCCAAAAAATCCTAAACGCTAGAGCTAGACCAGGGGGATTCACTCGGTGAATCTCTAACTTATCACGTGATTTCATGGCATATTAAACAATACTTTAATCCAATTATGTATTGGAAAATCCCTCTAAAAATCACATTATTTAACTCCCTACCAATATGAACCCAATACAACTTCCCAATTTAAAAAACCACCACTTTCACTAGATATTGTAGGTGTCCATTTTTTCATTAACAGGATTTATGCTCCTTTATATTTGTTCATTAACTTTAAGCTCCATTTTTTGTATTTTCCAATATAACAACCTTTTACCCCTATACATCTCCTAATATATTATGTCATTTTTTCCTCAATATATATCCCCCAATATGAACCCATGTGGTATGATATTGTTCCCTGAGTGAAACTAATGTGAGCTAGACCAGTGGATCATATGGTACTTGATAAAAAGTTCCAATACATCGTAAATCCAAAGATCCAAATCGGCATCAATATCCTCAATGTAATCTAGATTCAGTAACAAGGAGAAGACCCACACATAATTCTCAATCTTGTGAAAGAATAACTTAACTTCCCAGTCATAGTCAACCTTACTAATAATAACTAATTGAGGATACCCAAGGACTATTCCCAAATGCAATGCTGTCCCAAGCCATCAAAATATCATGCTATACATTTATGGAAGATCCCCTTCAACATAAGGAGCAGGAAAATCATTGCATCTTACCCAAAGATAGAAGGCTTCCAATCTGGTCAGTTGGGAAGACATGTAACACCCATATCGTTCTTCAATGCATGTATCTTTGGAAATTAAGTGCTTTACAAAACTGCAGCTTTCCCAGAGCTCTGCCTTATCCCACCAGATTCTATGTTGGTGGGAATGACGCCCCATGTGTTGTTGCATCGATGTGACTAGTGCAAAAATAAAATGTGGTAAGTAAAAACTTAGTCTTGTATCTCTATAGAACAATTATTCACTCCTCACCCAAATAGAACTAGCAAATATCACAACATATATAAATGTAGCCTCGTTATGTGAAAGTGCAAAAGCGTGGATATGTATAGGTTTGTATTCCGTACTTCACACACACATCATCCGACACACACATCCTCCACACAATGGAAGCTGACTTTTTATGTAAAGGAAACCTTGTTATATCCTCCCCCACACACATCCTTCACACAATAGAGGTTGTCTTGTAATGTAAAAGAAGCCTTGTTATATGAAAGTGTTGAGGTGTGGGGATGCGAAGGTTTGTGTTCCTTGTTTTTCACACACATCCCCCTACACTCTACCATGACTTTAGTCAACGCCTGTTAGCTCCAACTCCTTTAGCCATCCATATGTTCATGTCACTTTGGAAATTATACAGTCTTGCATTTTTCAGACCAAAATAAAAATAACATGGAACCAAATTCAATCATTTCAAACTTTATGTTTTTATTTATGCAATAAAAATTTCATCAATAGTCCACGATGATTAAAACTATTTCATAATTCAATATATTATTATACCATGTTGGAAGAGCTTTGAATCGGCATGGGAATTTGGCGATAATCTAAATTAGAAGCTATAAACAATTTTACCTCTTAATTTGACAATTTTGTGAGGATGTTGTGAAGACAATTAGCTAAATACCTTAGTTTTATTTAACATTTAGATTCTTTAGTGGCAGACACTTTCGTAAACATATTAAAAATATCAATGGATGCTACACTCACATCAGTCTAATCTCAATGATGCTTATGTTACAATAGCTCCTTTAATAACATCTATGCTTCTAATATCCCATTAATGTTTATGGGAAAAAGTGCCACAATTAACCACAACATAAGAAGTTTTTTTAAGGTGCCCTTCTATATGAGAAATGTGTGAGCTTCGCTTGTGCAGAGAAATCTGCACATCAAAAGATTCACATAAGAAAAGCTCTTCACAAGAGTATTATAATATAGATATTATATGAATATAATTAATTACAATAATAGAAACATAACATTTCATGATGATTCTTTTCAAAATTATAACAATGGAAAATTTTTGGGGCTAATATTCGCAGGTGGGCTGATTTTCCATTATTTTTCCAAAACAAATATTTGCCAAATTCCATTTTTTCTAAAAGTGATTAGCCCAAATTTTACAATATAAAATTATTTTACCTTAAAAATTACCAACGTTATATAGAGAATAGTTATAAAAACATTATAGATTTGAATAATTTTACAAATATATCAATAAACATTCTATAGAATGCATATTAAGGACTAGTGAGATTCACAATGTTTTAAACTTCAAGATAATTTCCCATCCTCAAAATTTTCCTTGATTATAACCTATGTCGATGACTGCATTGTCCACCAATTTGACGATGGATAATTTTTCAAATTATAGCCGCTCTCAATGACTGCATTGTCCAACAATTTGGAAATGACTCTAAATGCCCATTTATGGCAGGTGAAATTGGTGTTGATCAAATGAGGATGCACTGAAACATGTTATGTGACTAAGTTCCATGTATTTTCTCGCCAATTGGTGCAATGCCTCCCTGCTACCTCCATGATCAAAGCTGATGTATTGTTCAGAGTTGTTCACTTTAATTAGAAACTTTTATAATTGGAAATTCCTTCCAGATTAAAATGGCATAAGTAGATTTTACTGCCACATTGTTTTGAAGTACACCATACAATAGTGCATATGCATCTCCACATCTTGATAATATCCCCATGTAGGGTTTGGTGTTGGGTACCATGCGTGTAACCTCCATTACCACCACACAATGTTGGGAATTAGTATCTACATGTGTAATTCTTTTGGGATTATTGTCATTGTAATCATAACTTGAAGTCTCCATATGAGAATAATTTGTTATGAGATATTGGGTGGTGAACAAAAGTTGTAATTCCACATATTAAAGGTTGAGCAATTGTTCCCCCTTTCCATTCAATGTCGAAGAGGGCAAGCCTTATATGCCTTGCTATATAATATTTAATGTTATGACTAGTAATACATAGGCCATGATATTCTAAATGGTTTCAAATATAACCACATCTATATCACCCAATTAGACATAAAATATTGCATAGAAAAATTAATGCTAACCTCAGTCCAAGACAATTCATTTACCTCTAGATTCTACATTCACTATACATTTATATGAAATATCTCATTTTATGTAGGTATTCCTTAATGAGAAAACATTCAAGTTGAATCTCACAAAGGCAGCATGGGAGTTTGGACTCCATTTTTATCTCTAAGATATTAATGTTAGTCTTCATGTCAACTATTTTTTAATCATGCTACAACTGATTTCAGCTTAACTAATTTGGCACATAGTAGTCATTGTGCCCACTATTTGTTCAGCACTCTAATTAATCTTAAGTGGATAATAAAATCTTTGTCCTAGAAAATAATGAATGATAGTATCTATTGTGGTTCCTAGAGACAACCTTTGGGTTAAGGGGAAGGTCAATGCCTAGAAAATCTAAATATGTCTTAAGGATAAGTATGTACTACTCAAGGATTAGATATAAATTGATTAAATTTGGTCTAATTACCCTACTTAGAGGAAGATTCAATATGCACATAAATAATATTCATTGAAAAGAATCAATGCTCAAATCTAGTGGCCTACACACAAGGAGTGTAGTTTCATTGGTTGATGCAGTATAGGTGAGAGGGGAAATATAAGAAAATAAATCCATTGTATAGGGTTACTCATAGAATCCTACACACAAAATTCAGTAGAAATCGTCAAATAAGCTAATAATATGAAGTGCTAAAATCATGCAATGCATTTTAAGCCTTTCAATCCAACATATCATAGGTACCATTTTGCATAACATAGCATAGGTAAATGTTCTATCCAAGATTGAAAGAAACAACTACAGTAACACAATTTCTGAAGAAGAAAAACACACATGAAGTCTTAAACAAATAAAAGGAAACATACCAGACATATCAATGGTTAGAATCACCAAAACCTTCTTCTACATTAATATTCGCAATGATATACATCTCATAAGCACAAAAATGTACAGAACAATTATAGCCTTTGTCACAAAAAATCTAACCCCTACTAATGAGCTTTTCTTCCCTTTTATAGGGGGTGGAAAACCTATGAAATCTTACTCTCACCTACCACGCTCACTTAAT
Source organism: Pinus taeda (assembly GCA_000404065.3). Classification (NCBI taxonomy): domain Eukaryota; kingdom Viridiplantae; phylum Streptophyta; class Pinopsida; order Pinales; family Pinaceae; genus Pinus; species Pinus taeda. The sequence continues at coordinate 44,045 of APFE031228612.1, read as the reverse complement.
GAGTGATCCCTACCTACTGACAGGGTCAAAAATGCAGTTTAAACCCCCATAATTAATCTTGATTTTTGATCCATGGCACTTCACTTTTTGATCTTGAATTTCTGGGGGTAAGCATTTTATTAATTGTTGTGCTTGTTACCCTACTAGAGTCTCTCTAGGATCAAGTTATTTCGATATGGACATGTATTTGCATGATAGACACTTTTTATTTAACCATAAGATGTGAAGTGTGGGGGGAGGCCCACATTTCACTTGGCTTTTCTCCTTTCTCTTTTTCTTCTTTTTCCTTTTCTTTTTAGTCTTCTTCTCCTTTTTTTTTGTTTTTCTAAGGTTTTCAATAGATCCCTATATACAAAAACAATTATTCCTCCGCAACATGAATTCAGAAATAAAAAATGAGGAGGATACAACATCAGATCCTACTTGGGATAGTGCCTTGCTAGCAAGGTACTGAGAACTTGTAGATTAGTGCCTTCAACTTGGGCATGGATTCAAAAATATATACAAAACTAAAAATCAAAGAAAGAATCCGGTACTTACAATGGCTCACCAACATTTACAATGGAGGTGGAAAAATGTATTTAGTGCTAAAAATAAGCTTGAGGTACTTCAGCTTTAGAGGCAGCTCAAACATCTCGCCATCAACATTTTCCAGCAGAAATGTGTTGTTCCCTTTGAATTCAACTATTTTTAAGGGCCCAAACCACATAGGATCGAATTTCCCATGTTTTCCTTTGTCCTCTCTCATGACATACCATCTGAGAACATGGTAACCTAGCTGAAACATTTTGTCCTTAGATTTTTTTTCAAACTCTTGGTATTTTGTCCTTAGATGTTCATATTGTCTTGGTATTTGATCAAACTCTAAGTCGCTTTCTCTCTATTTTCTTGCAATTCAAGCAACTAGTTTATCCTCTTGATCACAGAAGTAGGGTCCTCTTCTGCATCCTGGATCAATTTTCCCACATGCATAACCAATTGGGTAGGAAAAAATGTTGGAGTTACATACACTTTCTCAAATGGAGACTTAATACTTCATATCTTAGTCGTGATTATATTTTCCCATAATGAAAACTTGAGTTGGGAATCCCAATTCCTCTTATTTTATGCTATGGTGTTCTTGAGAATCCTCACCAAAGTATTATTTCATGATTCTACCAACCCATTTCCGTATGGTTAATAAGTGGTGTAGTTCACAAAATAATGTTATAGATTTGAAAAAAACTAATAAACTTGATAGATTTAAAATATTGATCATTATCAGTGATGATTTTCCTTGTACAACAAAACTTGGCTAAAAAGTTTTCCTCCTTGAATTTGATAACCTCTATGTTAGTTGCATTGCTAACAAGGATAAATTCTACCCATTTGGTGAAACAGTTTGTTGCTGTAAGAATCCACTTATGATGCCCACTAGATGGTGGATGAATCTCCCCAATAAAATCCACCCCATTTCTTGACTAGTTCCTCCATAAAAATAGGGATTAAAGGTGAGGGTGCTAGTTTCTATTTTTCAGTAATGATTTGGCACTCTTTCCAAACCTTCACTTGATCATGCACATCACCAAATAACTTAGCCCAATAGAGGCCATCCTTAAAAATATTATGAGTTGTTGATTTCCAGGTATAGTTCCCTCCACTAACACAACAATGAAATTCATCTATTATTTTGGGGCTTCTTCGTCAAGAAAACGAAGTAATAAAACTCCCACAAGGTCCTTCCAATACAACTCACAATTTGAGATAACAAATTTTTGTGCTGGTAGCCTCAAAGCTCTAGACCTAGTTCTGGAAAACAATTCCAAAAACAACAAATAATGGACAATGAATTTATACCATTCAAAATCTAAGTACCTCAATGCATTTTTCATTTCTTATCCTTTTGTATTTCCCTATTTGTCTTGTTTATTTGGTTTTAAATTTTCAGCCAGTAAGTTTATACCTAGATCTTGGCAAATCCACTTCTGACAAAATATTAGCCAGTTCTTGACGCTTGACAAATTTGGTGAGCTTGATGTCCATATCATATTCTTGAATTTTGGCTATCCATTTTCCTCCTTTGCCTTCATTGTCTCCCTACAGGAGGATGTCCTTTACAATTTCTATTGGAGCATAGACAAATATTCTTGGCTACAAAATGTAAGTTCAGAAATCCTTTAAGACTATGACCAAATCATAGTCTTTCTTTTCCAAAATATTATATTTTAGTTCTGCATCTTTCAAAACTTGGTGAAAATGCAACTGGTTGTAGAAATTCCCTTTAGATTCAAAATGCATATTGTAATATCCTAAAACAATTGAATTGATTTTACTCTACTCATTAACGAAAAAAATAAACGATCGATGAAATCACGAAGCATATAAGAGAAATAATTCAATCACACATAACAGAATGATTTTCTGGGGAAAGCCACAACTAAAAACCCTTGCTGTATGTATATTGCATTAATCAGAAAATAAGAGAAGACTACAATGATTTTCTCAAGCTCAAGAAACCTCTGCACTATCTCTATCTATCTCACTACTTTCTAGACAAGCTTAAGCCAATACTTAGCCAATTTCCTTCTTGCCCAAGTCCATATTTCATTATGTTGTTCCCTTGGGAATTATCCCCTATTTAATAGAGAAATTCGACAATTATGAGTTTCACAATCCTCATAGGCCTTCCTCTAATTGCATACACCATCGGTTTAATTTATTTGATTTTAAAACTAATAGTACAGTGTCCCTAAACACCAATATCAACTGGGTATTTCTATGATATGACATGCATGAGTGAATTATGAGTGAATATTTAGTTTACAGGTTGATCACTATATGTAACACCACACTGCACTTCAAGCAACACCACACTGTACATCAAGCAACACCCCATTGAACTTCAAGCAACACCTCCCTGAAATTCAAGCAACACCCTATAAAGCTTCAAGAAGAACCCCACTGAACTTCAAGCAACACCCCATTGAACTTCAAGCAACACCTCCCTGAAATTCAAGCAACACCCTATAAAGCTTCAAGAAGAACCCCACTGAACTTCAAGCAACACCCCATTGAACTTCAAGCAACACCCAAATGTACTTCAGGAAACACCACACTACTAGGCCTCCACTAATTCCTTCATTAGTTGGAACTATCTTAACTTAATTTAACTCGGTTAGAATGAATTAAATAATTACAACTCAAAATAAACTCAATTATTGCTCCTGATTGTAGGAGACACTCTACATGACTCTAGTTAGACCCCCTGATGAGCTCCAATATTGCAGCAAGAATTTTGCAACTCCCAAAGCTACCAACTTTACTTTATCAACTTGGGTTTTTTTACAAACTTAGAGGTGACAATGTTGTATACATAGTAGTTTCATTATTCTACTCCTGCCACCCTCAACTAGATCACTTGATAATTATGGTTGCATACCATTCTTCTACTAAACTAAAAGGAGTCTAACTACTAAAAGTAGAATGTGAATTATAGTCCTAGTGTAGAGAAAGTAAATTCTTTTATACTTAGAAGATGAAAGTTGTCAACCTATAAATGCTTTGAAATGACACAATTCTTATGCTACTTTGCAAAAAGAAAACTATGCTAACTTTCACTCAATCATATAGCTATCAGGGGTGCTTTAAAACATAATGTTATTCTACCATTTCATAATTCAAGAATGCATGCATTGACTATCAACATCACACTTGCAGAGTAAATAAATTTTTGATTGCTAAATTCGGAAATCAAAGAACTAATGCTATCTGATCTTGTAGGAAGGAAAAGCAGTGAAAATACTAGTCTAGGTGGCACCTTTGGTCATGGAGTCCAAGCTCCGGGGTGGAACTACTCCTAAAATAGGATAAACTATCATGGAAGGTCAAAACACGGTCAAAAATGGCTGCTACAGGTGAGCTACAAGATGTTGCGACAAGATGTCCCGTAATACTACACGATATCCTGAAATTCTATAGGAATATTCTGAGAGGTTTTGGAGAGTAAGAATGGTGATATGAAGTTTTGGAAGGGTGTTGTTGGCATTATGATTCAAGTGTTGTCCTTGATGGCAACTCACTCAGACATATGATACAGGTGATGGCAACTCACTCAGAGGACAGATCATAGTGCAGCAGGTAAAGAGAGAGATATACGTAGGTTGACTGTGATAAAAGTGCATATATACGCGGGTTAGCAGTAAAGAAGGCGCATACAAGTACACAGTCGGGTTCATAGAAGTAAAGGCGCGTACATGTTGGAAACCATGGTTTTGGTCCATGGTATTTGGTCCATGGTATTTGGTCCAAAGTGACGACCCCAAGTATTGGGTTCATGGTATTGTTTCTACATGGTTTTGGACCATTGTATTGAGAGAAGCCTAACCTATATAAGGAGAAGATCATTAGGCAAAGAGGGTGTGTAAGCAAGGGACGTCTGACGAAGTGGGAAGATCTAGTATTGCTGGTTATCGGTTTGTGATGCTTGTCTTGGGTTGGATATGACAGTGAAGGTATAAATAATTATCTTTAGGTCTATACGTGGGTTTTCTTTGCTGAAAGCACGTATACATGCAGTTTTGATATAGTCAAGTAGCGTATGCATTATGAGATTTGGTGTTTCAGGTTGCTGTTGATTCTAGTGGTTGTTGTAGATTTCAGGGCTCTCGTTTGTGTTCTGTGTTTTTGATGACAGAGTTTCAGTGATTTAGTGTTGGGTGTTTCAGAGATTGATGATGCTAGTGTTTGTGTGCTTCAATGATATTGATGGGTCCAGTATGAAAATTGGATGAAACATGGCCTTCAGATTATAGTGTTGTGCTTTAGGAGTATCCAGTCTAAAAATTTATGAAACGTGGTCCCTGAAGAAAAGAAGGTTTCTGAGATGAGTTCAGATTTTCCATAGTGTTCATCTTTATATGGTCGACGTTTCGAGTCTAAACCCAGACTCATCATCAAGACTGATGTACGGAGAAAAGAAGGAAAAGGGTTTGGTATAAATATGAAAAAGGTTAGATGCAAAGACAGAATGGCCGACTCAATGTCTGTTTATTATGATTTTAATTATTTATATTATTATTTAAATCATTAACTATCATTGTTTATATTATTAATAATTATTTATTACTCTCATCATTATTATATTATTGTTATATTATTATATTAATCATTATTTTTAAATTATGTTATTAATTAATATTTATGTCTTAATCCTTATTTTTATTACTATTATTATTGTTCTTATATTATTCTACTTATTCTTGTCCAGTATTAGTTATTTATTATTATTAAGTTTTTTATATGTTATTTATATGTTATTTAATCTTATTATATTATTATATATATTATTTATTTTATAATTTTATTTATATTATTCTTATTGTTAATTATAATTTATTTAATATATTTATGTTATTCTAATTATTATTATTATATTTTTATTCATATTTATATTTTATTTTTTAGTTATTTATTATTAATTCTTATTATTATTTATATAATCATTTATTCTCGAATTAGGGAGGAATCCCAGCCATGAGGTTATAACGGATGAGCACACAGCTGCTATTGTTTTTAAATCACAGCACGGTGAAAGGGCTAACACGCAGGAAGCACTACCCAGTCCCAGCATGGTAATAGCCAGCTTGGGCCAGCGTAAAACTGATGTTGTGGCAAACGTAACTCTATGCAGCAAAAACAAAAACGTTATGACAGACCCACCTCACAGTGATTTGGCTAGCAATCTGGATGGCATCGAATTGAATGAAGAAACTCTGCGCAGTCCCCACAGTACCAACACAGTAACAACCAACTCGAGGAGGGATCCCAGCCAGCGAACCAACGAGGTTATAATGGAGGAGCACACAACTGCTATTGTTTTTAAATCACAGCACGGTGAAAGGGCTAACACGCAGGAAGCACTACGCAGTCCCAGCATGGTAATAGACAGCTTGGGCCAGCGTAAAACTGATACTAAAAACGTTATGAAAGGCAGAGCCCCACCTCACAGTGAGCCCCACCTCACAGTGATTTAGCAAACAATCTGGATGGTATCGAATTGAATGAAGAAACTCTGCGCAGCAACAAAGAAGACATAAACACATCTGAAGCTGGAACAGGCAGCATATGGAGTGCCCATCCTCCCAGGTATGTAACTAATGCCAAATTAAATAGTTTGTTAGTTAATAAACCCAATATTAATAATAAATTAGATAAAATGAATATATATAGCAATTTTGTAAGCACCATTCAGAATAATAAGGTAGATAACTGCAAAATAGAAGCTAACCCTAGAATTGGTAACCTGGATTCCTCAACTATGAACAAGAAAGTTATTAATATATCCTCTTATGAGTTGAGGAAGGAAGAAGTGGAGGTCATTAACAAAGGTCTTAATTTTGCCTTGGCCCCTAACAAAATCCCCAATGAAGAAATCATTTACAACTTAGAAGATGGAATCAAGACACTTAAGGATGAAGATAAAGAACTCATTAGACAAGAGTGTGCCGTTATCCTAAGAAAAGCCAAACCCCCTAAAAGAAACCTAAACCTTGAGCAGCTTAAAGCCCTAAAAAGTCTTAGAAATAATAAGGACATTGTAATTCTAAAGGCTGACAAAGGCGACGCCACAGTCATTATGAATCATGAAGATTACATTAACAAAATGAAAGACCACTTATATAATAGTGGTAGCTACAAGAAATTAGAGAAAAACCCCATCTCCAAAATCGCGAACCTCGTAAAGAAAGCCATTAAAGAAACCAATCTTGATGATAAACTAAAAAAGAGATTGACTCCTAATAGTGAAATCACTCCCTGGATCTATGGAGCCCCTAAAATACATAAAAAAGATGTCCCCTTAATACCTATTGTCAACACTATAGGGTCCCCCATTTATGAGTTAGCTAAGTATGTTGCTAGCATTCTATCCCCGCTAGTGGGTAAGACTATCTCTTACATTAAAGACTCCAATCAATTTGTAAAATACATTAAAAATACCAAGCTAGATCCCGAAGATAAAATCGTTAGTTTTGACGTAGTCTAGCTCTTTACCAAAATCCCCCTAGATGAAGCAATTCAGGTAGTTAAAGAAGTAGCAGACCCCCAGACTGCAAAATTAGCCGAAATCTGTCTTCGCTCCACCTTCTTCTCCTTCCAGGGTGAAATATTTGAACAAACTTCGGGTGTTGCTATGGGATCACCTCTCTGGCCCATCGTGGCAAACCTTTTCATGGAAAAATTCGAGAAGAATGCTCTGGATTCATATGCATTAAAACCCAAATCTTGGGTCAGGTTTGTAGATGACACCAGTGTCAATTGGCCTCATGGCGAGAATGAGCTAAACAAGTTTTTGGACCATCTTAATAGCATGTTTGAAGACATCAAATTTACAATGGAAGTAGAAGAAAATAATTGCATACCATTCTTGGACATTCTCCTCATAAGAAGAAAGGATGGTTCCATAGGTCACAAAGTATTTAGAAAGAAATCCCATACCGATAACTACCTGCATGCCGATTCTCATCACCACCCAGTCCAAAAAATGGGGGTGCTGTAAACCCTCTTCACTAGAGCTTGTAGAATTTCTGATATAAACCATACTTAGGAAGAAATTTCTTACCTAGAAAGAACATTTGCCAACCTAGGGTACAACAATAAAAGCATATACAAAGCCATTCAAAGGGCAAAATCTGATAATAATAAAAACAAGGCGAAAGACCCCCCAACCTCTAATGCCTACCTTCTTTACATTCAAGGAGTCACTGACAAGATAGCTAAAATCCTTAAAAAGAAAAATATAAAGACTGCGTTCAAACCCTGGTCTACCATTAAACAGAGAATGAAATTTGTTAAGGACAGCCAAGAGCAACTTTAGCAGAAAGGAGTATATATCATCAATTTCTCTTGTGGGGATCAATACATAGGAGAAATAGGTAGATCCGTAAGGATTGGGTTCAAAGAGCATAGTGCAGATATCCGTAACGAAAGAACCCGATCTTCAGCCTTGGCTGAGCATGTAGGTAAAACTAATCACCATATATGCCTTGAAGACGCCAAGGTCATTGCCAATGAAGATCACCATTTCAAGCATAAGGTTAGAGAAGCTATTGAAATCATAAAACATCCTAGAAACCTTAATAGGGATGGAGGCTTGGAAATTAGCAAAAATTGGAACTCTTTTCTAACCCCCGTGAATAATCTCAATAAAAATTGTAACTAGGTTAGATATGGACCTCAGTATCTAACTTGATAATCTAACAAAATAACTTATCCCTCTAGTTATGTTAACTCTTAAACAACATAACAACTTGGTAGATGAATAATAAAATAACCCTTGAGAATAAATTAACTTTGCTGCACATTAGAAACCTTAGACAAGAAGAATATGAATGATAAAGAAGGATAATTATTATAATATAATTAATAATAATAAACATATAATTAATTAGCGAACAATAACAATAAATATAAATAATAATAATGTAAAAATATAAATAATAATTAATAGGAATATAAAATTATATATAAGAACAATTAAATTATAGTTAAAAATATAAATAAGAATAATATAAATATTAATGAAAATTTAATAAGTACAATTAGGATGGATATATTAATAATAAATAATACAATTAATAATTAATAAGAATAAATAATAATAATTAGAGATAAGAATAATAAGTATAGATAGGAACAATAATAATGACAGTTAAGAATAATAATAATAATAATATAAATGATAATAATTAACATATGATTAATTAAGTCAACAACAATAATAAATATGATTAATAATAATAGAAATAATAATATAAATAA
>APFE031228612.1:0-27299 GCA_000404065.3 Pinus taeda | reverse complement strand
TAAAATCATAATAGACAGACATTGAGTCGGCCATTCTGTCTTTGCATCTAACCTTTTTCATATTTATACTAAACCCTTTTCCTTCTTTTCTCCGTACATCAGTCCTGATGATGAGTCTGGGTTTAGACTCGAAACGTCGACCATATAAAGATGAACACTATGGAAATTCCGAACTCCTCTCAGAAACCACACCACATTAATCTACAATCCAAGAAAAGAAGGTTGTAGCCTTCTGTAGGTCAGCACCTACGTACTAGTATATCAGCTAGTACAAAAGCTGAGGTGGTTGTAGCTCCCTTCCAGGAGGAGCTGGAGAACAAGAGAGGGTTGTAGCTCTCTGCAGGTTGCAGCCTGCGTGTTGGTAAAGGACTACACCAGTACATTGTAAAAGAAGTTTCTTATTAAAGGAAGAAAGAGAGGATTTGCAGCAGGTGGTTTTCACCCACATTGGGTTTCCACCTTATACCATGGTGTTCATGTGCTTCTCATGTGTGATGACCTGTTTGTTTTACTGCACTTGATTACTGTTAATATGGTTAATAATGTCTGATGCATTTACTGAAGATAAGCTAACTGAATCATAGGATTACTCCATGTATGCTAGTTGCATTTAACACAGTCGCGTATATACGCAGATATACTGAACTGAAGACGCATATATGAATCTGAGTATGAAAAATGAAAAGTATCTGATTTGATAATACTGATTCACCCCCCGCCCCCCCCCCCCCCCCCCCCACCCCCCCCCCCGCCCTCTCAGTATTATTTCCAACAGGTGTATGATAGCTAGGGATAGTGTCGGAAAGGTTATATTCAACCTTGGCCAAGCCCAATACTTCAGGAAAATAGTGTTTGGCTAAGATGCATTACTCAGAGTGACCTAGAAATAGACTTTTGGAACATGGGTTGGCATGCATGAAAATAAGAGGGAGAAGACCTAAATGTAATTGGTGGAAAGGTTCCTTGCCTACGGACCAACAATCTTGACATAACACTTGCACTTATTACTTTTCATTTGTAAATTGTTTTATGTCAATATGGAAAAGATGAATTGAATTTGTAAAAACTAATCTAACTACTGCTAAGAACTTGATTGATGATACGAAATATATTCTAATCTGAAACAATCAAGAGAATCAAAATAACAAGTGTAACTCTTTCCAAGAAATCATAAACAACTACCTAAGTAACGGTACAACTTGATTGATGGAATCGACAAGAAACCAAACTCCGTTTTTGGGCTGTGTGAGTGGGGTCCTCTAATCATGATCCCATGATGGAGATGAGGTAGGGGTCACTGTCACAAGATTTTTTATGTATTCTAATCTATTCCACTACAAAAACTAATTTATCCTCTAAGCTAATGGAAGCATGAATGGACCAACAACATAATCAATATTTTAAGCTAAAAATTCTGAATAAATTGTAGTAACTAATAAACATTCTAGCCTAAGAATATAGATACAAGAGAGTAACTTTGCTAGTAAGGTTTGTCCCTAATCCAAGCGCTTCAACCCTTTGAGTCAACTCAATGTTGAATCAAAATATAACTTATCATTATCATTCAAAAAGTGGTGAATACATCATAACAATAACAAGAAAATGTGCTTCAGCTTAATGGCCTCTTGGCTATAATAAAATTTTTATTCATAATGAGTCTCTTAGCTGATTTATTTATACAAAATGGATCTATCAACAACTCCCTAGAAAATAGGGATATTTTCCTCCCTAATTCGAGAATAGGTGGATCTAGCTCTTCGTTGACTTGCACTGGCTCAACTGCCAATGAACTTGACCTACTTAGCTACTAATGGCACCAAATTGATGAGATAGAGTGGGGGATGTTTGACTGATTTGAGGAATTAAAGATCTGGACCACCTTCTAAAATATCTCTTGCTTGTCTACTCCGAGTTCCTTCACTCAGATAATCTCAAAAGTGCTCCAATTCCTACATTTAACACACATTAGGCCACATGACATAGTAACACATCTTTACTCCTCGGACTTAGCATAATATAACAAAATTTGTAGATTAATCTTAGAAAAAGATATTTTAATAAGTTGGAGGATGGCATTGTGACCCATATAATATACTTATTGATGAGCCTCATCATCACTGCTACTGAAACCATTCCTCATCCTCTGAGACACCTAGTCATCTATGTCCATGTCCTTCATGGCCCTGGTGGCCTCTCTGACATCCCAAGCTTCTATAGATGGTGTCTCTTCATGAGGATAGAAGCCTGCATTCTCCTCTATTTCTTCCCATTGCTTCCATTCATCTTCTTCCTTCCTTCCCTCCTATAAATACAACAACAAAGGTGGATCGATTGAGTTGTTCTTGAATCTTTGCATTACCTTCTTGTATAAGGGTGTTCTATGAAATGAATTTATCAATCTCTCAGGAGAGCGATACTCCCTGATTTGAAGACTCTGTGTCAGGGTATTCCATCTTCTCTGGCATGCTTGTTGGATCTTTTCCCCAACAGTCCTAGAGTGTCCTCAAAAGGGGAGATTGCATGCTCTTGGGTGGCAAGGTATCTAGGTGCCAACTTAGCATCATTGGAAATGATGCTATGATTATTGATCACAAGCATGGGATTTATCTACTATGCCCAGATGTAGAGGGGTTATCTTTATTATTTTATCAATACTGTCTTCACCTCCTTGGCCCTAGCCTCCTCATGAATCATTTAAGATGTGAGAGAAATTAGTTGTAAGTCTCCCAAATTGGCATTGGGATCCCAAACATTCATGTCAGTGAGGGTGAGGTTGTGTAGCTAGAATTCGACTAATTTCTCTATGTCTTCATGGATACTCTTATCACACAACTCAATGAACTACTTATAGTCCTAGAATGGAACAGTCTCACGTTGTGCTAATGTCTTAATTTGGAACTCCAACCATTGGTCTTTGAGGAAAATTCCATAAGATCTGGGTGGAAATCTACATTGAAGTGCTTCCATGGGGAGGCTCGACATTGTGGCCAATTGGGTCTTCTTCTCTTGCAGCTTCTTCCTCAACCATGTGTTTTCTACCTGCAGTTGTATTCTCATTACGTACTCTCTATCCCTTAACTCATTCAACTCTTTTCCCATTTCTAAGAGCTTTTCCTCATAAGGTCCACATCTTCCACTTTCTTAGACTTGGAAACTTGCATCCATCTATGTGTCCTTCCTCTTTCTTCCTCAAGTTCAAAGAATAGAGGGATTTTGGCTTCTCTCATATCTGATGGACCTCCTTTTCTCATTTCAAAGGTAGTTAGAATTCCATGAAGTTGAGTCACACTGATAGTCTAAAGATCCTATTTTTCTCCTATGGAAGACACTTTTAACTCAAATTTAGAAGACAAGGATCTCAAAATTCTCTCAACTAAAGTAAATTCCTTTATCTCTTCACCCAGATTCTTCATACAATTAATAATCTCATCTATGCGTAAAAAGTAACTAGCAATACTCTCATCACTATTCATCTTAAGAATTTCACATTGAATTATGAGAGTTTGAAGCTTAGCACGTTTTACCTGAGAGTCTCCTTCATAGCTCTAAATGATTTTGTCCCATGTCTCTATGGTTGTCTTGAGCTGCATGACTTTGACAAATTTTGATTCTAACAGACTTACCAATAAGGTGTTGACTTCTTTGGCATTGGTTTCATATAACTTCTTAGCTACAGAGTCTGTAGGAATTTCTATTGGGAATTAATATCTTCCTTCCATAATTTCCCAAACATCTACTCCAAGTGATTTAGATAGGCTCTAGTTATTATTTTCCAATATACTAAGTTTCTCCCATTGAAGACTGGTGGTCTGATGGATCCCATGCCTTCGTGATTATTCATATTGAAAGGTATACCTTCAAGCGATCAAGCCTCTTTTGAAGGACCTACTTTGATACCAATTGTTGGAAATAATACTAAGAAGGGGGTGAATCAATATTATTTGATCAATAATTTTCTTTTCTCAACCATATTTATATACACTACTTTTGTAAAGTGAACTAGCATGTACACACAACTATGATTAGAGAAACTAGCGTACACCCATAAAACTTGTGATTTAGACAACTTATCATGTGTTGATATTTAACCAGTGCATTAGTAACTTATTAAAAAGAGTAGTAAAAATAGAACAAACCATCACACATAAGCAACACACATGAACACCAATATTTAAGGTGGAAACACAATGTGGGTGAAAACCAACTGTTATTGTTGTCTTTGACTTCTTTTAATAAAAAGAAAATCTGTTTACAATCTTGTACTGGTGCAGACTCATACCGGTATGCAGGCACCCACCTGTAGAAGGCTACAACCCTCTCTTGTTTTCCAGTTTCTACTGGAAGGGAGCTGCAACCCCCTAGCTCTTGTACTATCCAATGTGGTTACTAGTATGTAGGTGCCGACCTACAGAAGGCTACAACCTTCTCTCTTCCTCCACGGACCATGTTTCATAAATGTTCAAACTGGATGCTCCTAGTACACAAAAATACACATGAAGGCCTCATTTCATCAAATTTTCATACTAGACCCATCCGAAACTTTGAAACTCAAACTGCATCAACCAACAATCATTTAATCTGAGCAATCATATCATTGTCACCATAACACTGTGTTGATCCCAAGAATCAACTGCAACCTCAAAAATCATGCATCACAATGTACAGGCTACTTTACTGAACCCAAATTGTGTGTATATGCTACTTCCTATAATCAAACTTGCTTATACCTTCAAAACTACTGAAACATTAAACTTCTGAATCACGTCTATACCAACCAACAATATATTGACCATCTACTGTCTATTTATAGAGCTTTACATAGGCAGCAACAAAGATCAAACGTCTCACTTATACAATCAGTCAATCAAATATCAAACTCCTTATTCATTCCGTTTTACATTCAGATCTAAGAAGACTTCTTTGACAGAGAACACTAAAACAACAACACTGATATGATAGATCAGTCATCCTTGAAAGACAATATTTTCTTTGGCATATGCTACTTGGAAGAGCCAAACCAATGTGTATATGCACCTTCACCAAAGAGAACCAGTGTACAGATCTGTAAATACTTACTTCATAAATTTGTTGCACTTCCGGACTTCAGACAAACCCAGATCAGGATCTTTAAAGAATAAAACAGGTGTACATAATTAGATCTAGCCAAACCAATATTAGATCATTCAATAATAAGTCATTTCAGGTCTCATGATCCTGATCCGATATTGAATTCAAGGTGCACAAAGTATTTCATATCAAATCACAAACATAGCCCCTGCAACATAAAATATAGAAGTATTCCTTAGAAACCCATACACTTGCACATTTGCTTTTTATTTAACACTTCATAAGATATTCATTCCTTATACACTTAGCCCTTGATCTTCTCCTCCTTATATACTTAGATCCTTTATCAATAGCTCAGACCAAAACCAATTAGGACCAATACCTTGGATCAAATACCTAGGGTCAATATCACGGACCAAATAACTTGTACCAAAACCTTGGACCGAATACTTCAAACCAAAACCTTCGTTTTCCAACATGTATGCGCTTTTCCTTTTGTGGGAGTGCGTGTATACATATACGCTCTTTTTGTTCTGTGGACTAGTGTGTATACACTATTTTGACTAAGTGGACTTGTGTATACTTCTTAAACTACTTTACATCAACCTTTTCCTTTACCTTCTTTATTATGATTAGTAGACCTTAATTCCATCTTCCTATTCTTCTATGCCACTACCCTACTACCTCTTAATATACATGTTGTACTGTGATTTTCCTTTTACCAAAACGGAATTGACCTGTGAGTGAGTTACCATCAAGGACAACACTTGTGTCAGAATGCCAACAATTATTACCAGTCAAATATCCCCTCTCATCAAGATACGTTTTGGTTTCAAAGAATATAATTGCTCCAACAAAAGAAAATAGAAAAGGGCTAACTAGAATGTTGCAAAATATCTCACAATTATAGTATAAATAAAGCTAAAAGAAGGCATAAGAGGCAACAACAACAAGGAAAGTCAAGGAAGAGAGGAACTCATCAACAACAACAATGACAAGTAGATGACAGTCACAACAGGAAAGAATATGCAAGAGGAGAAAAGAAGGAGGGAATATTTTATTCTTTTCGTGCTCCAAAGAAATAGAAGGCATGGTATCCAAGTTTATTTCATGGGTATTTTTTTTCTTGCAATGGTTTTGGAAATCAAACAGTAGAGTGTTGATACTTTACAAGAAAATAGAGAATTTTCAATAACAACATGGAATCTTATGGTCATTTTCAATGGTTCAAGTTGGAGACCTTGACTACAAACCATTTGTTTGCAAATTTGTTAGGACAAAGGTTATAAAATAAGCATCCCAACCATTGAGGATAAAGAATTTGTAGAAAAAAAGGGAAGCTCCTATAATATCTCAACAGATCAAAGTTTGGAAAAGGAAAGATGAGCAACAAAGAGCTAACACTAGTGAACCTCCTAAGGAATTGAAGGAAGGACATTTTATCCTTAATCCATCAGCTAGTGACTTGCAAGAAGATAATTTACTTAGGGGGATTAAATCCTTGATTCGTGCTCAATATAAGATGGATTCGTGAAAAGCCAAATATGAAAAATGCAAGCATAAAAGGAAATAATATCGAGTGCTATGCAGATAACTATTTTCAGGTTCACAAGATTAGCAGGAGGCATAAAAGAATAGTGTGTGAGCTTAGGGGGAGCTACAAATGGTTTGAAACTATGCATTTCTAGTTTATATTCATTTCATTCTGGAAGAAAATCAATATGTTTTCTCATGTGAACCAACCATGTATTATTATTGTTTATCAATTGGTGTGTTCATTGATAGCCTTTGGTGCAATGTCTTGTTGGAATTTTCTTTAGGAATCCAAAAGAAAATGTTAACAACAATCATTTATTTAAAGAAATATCCATGTATGTAAATATCATAAACCCCCCAGTCCAAGAAATATCTTGAAATATTGAAGAGTTGACACATGTTTAGGAGGATTGATTCAAGTGTTTTCAGTGGATCAACATATTATTGGCATTGACATAAAAGACAATTACCAATGTTATAGGATGGAGGATCTTCTCTTATTTATTATGCTTATCCATGTGTTTATTTGATAGTGTTTCATTGCAGGGGTTATTAGTGCTTCACGAAGATAAGTATATGCTGATAGAGAGACTTTATTTTAAATCTTCCATGTCTTTTCATACTATTTCTTACTTCATGAAGATAAGTATATGCTGATAGAGAGTCTTTATTTTATATCTTCCATGTCTTTTCATACTATTTCCGTTGTAATATCATGGCATCTAGAACTAGAGCTTAGCAATTTTGTATGTTATAGATGTACTTAATGTCATGTATAGCTAAGAGGACAGTACTTGTATTTATACTATTGTGTAGACTAAATATTGTTACTTATTGATGCCATGTATTTTTCCAATCCATGTAAAGCTTAATAGAGGGAAAAATATTGACTTTCTTAGAGTTAGAATCTTAGTTACATGGATCATGTCTTCTATAATACTACTACAATAGTATTGAGTTGCTATGGAGACTAATGTCTGAGTACATGTTGATGGTGAAGTGTGATGTTATGTTGCTTGTTTACTTGTTTTCTATAGCTAAGGTTTGTACCGTAAAAGTATGAAGCATTGAGAATGAATAGGGTTTTATGTTGATGTGCCTCTCACTAAAGATATATTTCCCATGTTGAATAGGATTTGTATTGAAAATCCATTTTCATTGTTGTTGATGAGAATTCATGATGTTGTTGAAGTTTGTATGTATGTAGAGATGCATTACTAAACTTAAGTTTGATATGTTGAGAGTTGGTATGTAGTTAGATTTTTATGGATGAGCCATGTATTGTCATGCTACTACTATCATTTTCATGTATCTGGTTTATTTTTTTATATTTTGCTAAATGTGAGTGAATGCACTAATGAGATACTATTGAGAACACATTGACACTAATGTGATTTTACTCCTAGTATAGTTGGCAGTGAGATCCATTATTGAGGAAAGTGAAAGAGAGTGTAATTTTGATATTGTTTATGATGCTTAAGAATAGGAAATGTTGATTTATAGTGAAGGTTGGTTACTTTCTTGAGGACGTAAAAAAGGATTTCTAGTACATGTTGCCATGTTGGATTCTAATTAGTGGTTTTCCAGACGAATGTTGGCATCTTTGGTCCACCTCATAGGTTATTTCCCTTTTCAATTTATTTCAAAAGGGTAGAGAGACAAATCACATGATCTAGTGTTTGAAAGATGTTTCCATCAATTCTAAAGGGTAAGATTCTTGGAGTTGTTGGCATGTTTTCATTTATGTCAAACTGGCATTCATGATATGCTTATGCATGGTCTTGATGAGTTGTTGATTGTAGGTAGATATAATGATGTGTTTTGGTGTTATTACCCTAAAGATGAGTTGTGAAGTTGGAAATAGATATGGGAATTGATCTTTTGTGGTTTCTAATTTTATAGACTTTGTCGTAAATTTATCATAGTATCATCGTGGTAGTATGAAAGATTATTACAATATACTAGTGACACTATCATAAGCGTGCCTTTATCTGCCCACAAAACTGCTTATAGGTGGTAAAAAGTAAAACCATGAGAATGTACCATGGATTATCTTAAGGTTTTTGTCTGAGGTCGAAGCATTTGACTTAGTGTCTAACGTCCACTGAGGCCAAATTGGTCTATCACACCTCTAATTTTCTTAGTTTTTAATTGTTTGGCTTCTCATCTTTCTTCGCAAGATTAGTGTTGAAGCTTTTTTTTTTTTCTCTATGGTCTTCAAACTTCCTTTATCTTGCATCTCCTTCATCTCTTCTGGTTCTTGGGACATTGGTGTCTTAGCTTCGCAATCTGTTGTGTTCGTCCTTTTGAAGGTAGTCAGAGAATAAGTTTGGTCTAGGAGATCTTATTTGCTGTTAAATGAAGATTTATTTTGTGCGGTATTCAAATCCTCATAACTGTTGATGCTTGAGGGGTTGTCGAGTTCACTTTTTTACTGTAGGGCGAGGCTATCCACATGCTTGTCTTGAGAGTTGTTTCTTTCTTGCTTGATTTCTTGTGATCCAAAGTTTTTCGGAGAGTATTATTCCTTCATGATGATGTAATGTTCTTTTGTGCTCCTTCCCACCATGTATTTGTGGTGATTCTTTCTAGCAGAATTTTTTTGGAAGGCTTTTGGGAAATTTTTGACTAGATGGCATGTCTCAAAGTAGGATCGACATTTGAAGAGGACACTTTAATAATATAGTTTCTGGTTCCACACATAGTCTTTACTTGTTAGGTTTATTTCAACTGGCGCGGAAGTCCATTTCCACACAGATGCGTGCATAGGTGGTTCTGGCATATTCCTTTGTTTCTGAGCACCTGCAGTAAAATTTCCAAATTGCATTTCCAATGGCTTTTAGCGAGGAGAAATTCTAGAGATGCAAGGGAAGGTTTGGCAATCTCACCCAAACTAGTGCTAAGGTTATGATTGTTGTTGAGGGATCAAATGATGGGTTCCATGGCTACATGAATAGGCCTAGTTTTTACCAAAACCAAGGGTCGGAATCTAGAATGCATTGTCTGATTTTAAGGTTTTCAAAATCTACTATAAAGAAACCCCTAGCATAGGGTTAGATATTAATTCATCAGAAATGATAGGCTTCCACACCTCCGAGATCCAACTATGGAGAGATGTTAGCCATGGTAGAAAACAATTGAATCGATAGGTTAGGGCAATTTTAGAAAACTTCAAATCCTCATCGAGTGAGGCCTAGACCGCCTAGACAGTGGGATCTAGGGCTTCACTCATGATATGGACGGGAGCTTGCCCCCTAGAGGCAGACGAAACTGAGCCAGCAACTATCTTCGTGAAGCTAAGAGCCATCTGGACCCTGCGGATGATAACCCTGAAAGGCTAGCTGTAAATTTGATGGGAGAGATCCTTACACATAGCTGCAAGATAATAACAAAGGTGAGCACCCTCGTACAATTAAGAATAAGAGATGAGTTCCCTGTGGGAACCCTAGATCTCTCCGCTTGTAGATCATCGACGGGAAAGCATGAGGATGCAATCGTAGATTGGGTATCTAAACACTAGGTTGTGAATTACCTTAGGATTAGAGAACCAAGAAGCTAATCATGCGGGAGATAAACCCTTCAAGACTGTTTTAATGTGCTACAGTGAAAAATTTTCCAGTTTCGTAAGTTTTCCTTCATCAAGGGACCTCTCGATTAATGGATTTTGGTAAGGGAAATAGGAAGATGCCTAGATTGATGAACTGTAGAAGATAGAAGATTGGTGAAATCATAAGAGAAAGAAAAATATTCCCAAGAGGAAGCAGGAATATTGGCGAATATCGGCGAACTCGTAAGGGGAAGAGGAAGATTCCCAGGAGGAAGCAGGAATATCGGTGAAGATAAACCCTTCAAAATTGTTTGAATGTGCTGCAGCAGACTGTAGAAGATGCCCAGGGAGCAGGAGGATGCCCAGATCGGCGGACTATAGAAGGTAGAAGATAGAAGATATTCGACGAACTATATAAGATAGAATATCTTCAGCGGATTTTAATGTGTGTTCATTGAACTATGGTCCAATAGTAAGTGCTTAACACCAGGATGGCCCCAGGTTCAAATTCTGAAGGGCCTTGTAGAGAGCGTAGAGGCTCAAACAAGCAATCGCCGAGAGGTGACAAACAGATCTAAAGACACAACTGTAGTTCTGGAGCCTCTATATTCTAACTTATATATATATATATATAATATAATATATATATATATATATATATATATATATATAATATTATATATAGATGCCTAATGAAACATGAAGATGCCCAGGAGGAAGCATGAAGATCGACGAAGATCAGCGAAGATCAGGAGGAACAATGAAGATTGGTGAAGATCGACGAAGATCAGGAGGAAGCAGGAATATTGGCAAAGATAAACCCTTCAAGATTGTTTTAATGTGCTGCAATGGACTATAAAAGACACCTAGGAAGCAAGAAGACGCCCATTCTATTTCAGGAAGTTGCTTATTCTATTTCATGTACCAACATATATCCATGTTAATCCTATATTTATCAAGAATTGAGAGGATTCATATCTTTGAGGTCAAACTTCATTTTGAGTGAAAAGATAGAAAAATGGTTTCCACATTGTTGCACTATCCAACAACTCCCATTTTAATATATTATAAACTTCCTAAGAAATTTACTATATTAAAATAGGGACCCTTCATTTTATAGAAATCTTATAATCAAAGTTTAATACTTAAGGTTTTTAATTCAAACCCAAGTATTAAACATTGATTATCCCAAAAAACCAAATTTTAATAGCCACCGAGATCAAAACTATACTTAGGCTTAAAAAACATTAAGTATACAAAAATATGGGTTATTTAAACAAAATAAATCAAATTTTTAATCACCTAACGTTGAAATATTAACAAAATTCAACTCATCCCGCATCCCCGCATTAAAAATAAACAAAGTTATAAAGGCTCAAGACCCATCTACGAAACTCCATTGTGATTTTGATTAAACCGGACCCGATGGGAAAATATACATCCCAATTCATAAGTCCCCATATCCATAACAATCGCAAAAGGTTCCAAAGAACTTAAGTCTGAGCCTTAACCGATTGCGATATGCGATATCACTCTGGAACTAACCACATATTTAAATATTCCAAGTTAAAATATCGCATCCATACCCCGCATCACAATTTTCATAAGGCACAATACCACTCCACCAAACTCCATTGTGATTGCAATAGAAACTGGACCCATGTGGATTATCCAATACAAACCATAAAACCCCGCATCTATGACTACCGTGTGTTTTAAAAAATCTTAAGACCGCTACAAACTGCCAATTGCGATATGCGATATAACTGGACCCAGGGAGATTATCAACTTCATTTCACTTAAATCTCGCATCCAACGCTATCACAAGAACCATTGCCTTTTCTTATTGAGATATGCGATAAGCCTCAAACCCGTCGAGATTATACAATGCGATTTATACTGATATCGCGTCTGAGGCCTATACCGCAATCGCAAAATTCTAAAAAAGTCATGCCTCATCCCAACACTGATTGTGATATGATGTCAACAATGACACGAAATCCACATCATTTGCCATGTCACCATTCCACATCATCTGACACATCATTGTGATGTCACTATGATGCCATCCCTGACGTCACCTCTGGATCCCACAATTACAAAATTTAAAGGGACACAACTTATAATAAACCTTTTTGAACCAGCCGATTTGCGATTTGCAATTAGACCGAACACGATGGGATTTTTCACTTCAACTCATACATACTGCGCATCTACGGCTATCACGAATAACAAAATAACACCATTTCTCTGTCTCCTGCCCATTCTGATTGCGATTGCGATTGAGATTTTATCTGAGAAGGCCCCCTTTTGGATTTTATATGAAATACTCTTGGGCTATACCGATTGCGACTATTCTAAAGTCATGCCCCAAAACTCTGATTTCTGATAAGCTGTAAAGCTCCACCTCCTCACTTAGCATTCCTCTCCATGATGTCTGTGTCACATTTATTGCACTCTACGTTTTCCTTATTTCTTTCAAAAGTGATTCATCTCAAATAAAACTCAGTTATCAGTCTCATTTTATTCCACCTTAATGATTCTTGTTTTTCTTGTTCAGGTTCATGACAGAGAAAGAGAACTATGTTGATCAGTGGCAGATCAATTCAAACAGATAGACAAACATCCAAGGAATTTGATGGAACAAATGAAGCTAAGGATGACAAAAAATAATTTTTCAGAAACTTCTACCAATATATTGTTTTCCTTTAAGCATTGTTGAAGGGATATGTTTAATTCCTTGAACACTATGTAAAATAGATTAGAATTGTTTTCTGTTATTTAAGATTAGGTATTGCAGTAAATAAGGGTCCTAAATTTTATGAAGAAAGGCTTATGAAAGCTGGCACTATTGTACTTTCATACTTTTCTCAATAGAATGTCTGGAAAATTGTTTTTCGAATTTTCATAAAGAGTTCTGAGAAATTGCATTATTGTGCTCCTGGAAGAATCTTTGTGAGAAGAAATAAATTGCTACTATTTCTTTTATGAGCCGAGCGAAGTATATCTGGTATTTCTATCATTGTAACTTTGTTTTGTTCATAATTATATAGTAAAATTAAATTTTCAAATTTCTTATTACTTGATATTTAAAGACCAATGTTACATGTATTCACTATTGATCATGTTGCCATTAATATTTTTATACATGTTAAACAATTTGATGTGGTATTCTAAATGTGATCTGAGTTTACACATTATTTTAATTAACTATTTAATCAAACTAATAATCTTGAAATAAGTTGTAATCCATTAGTGTTTGAGCAATTTATATTTTCATTTACTAAGGAAAATCATTATAGATCACATCTAGATAAAAGTTAAACAATCTCAGGTTATAGAATAGATTAATGCAATTATTTTTCCATTTGATTCATTGCTGCAAATCCATCTATTTCACTCCATATAGGCATTACACATTCAGCCAATCATCTTTCATTGGGAAACTGGTCCCATTATACCCAGTGAGAGCCACTGCTTAAATGGAAAAGGAGTTTTCTTAAGGTCCAAACCGAGTGGTTTTCCCCCTGTGTTGAAGCAGAAAATATTCGAGGCCTCAACACATTTTGGTGCTAGAAGGAGGGCATGTAGACTATGAATGGAAAGTAAGTCCACTCCAAAAACAAAAAGCCATTCCAAGAGCCATTCCCCTTCCAAATCTCCTACAACTTCTAGATCCCCTCCAGAATCAACTTTTAGATCAAAATTTGTACAATCACCTCCCAATTCTCCATAATCAAGAAAAATTACAACTTTGATAAAGAACTTGGAAGATGTCTCCATTTCAACAGAAAATCGTGAATCATCCGAAGATTTTGAAGGAAGAATAACTTCTATTTTTCAAGGAACTAGTGTTTTAACTCGGTCCCAAAGTGAAAAATTTGGCATCTTTCCATTTGAACTTCCACTTCAATCTCACTGAATAAGAACTACTACATCAAATTCCCAAACATCCACTAGTGAGATTACCTCATTCTTTCATTCACCAACATCTCCATTTCTTCCTTTTTCATTTTCTTTTTCTCTATCGTTCACTTCATCTATTTCCATTTCCTCTACACAAAAAACTAGTGCTTCCTCAAGAAGTGATATCACAGCTACCAATTATTTCTTCATCACATCCACCTCTCCAACTCTTATAATGGAAACTAGACCATGGTCCAATCTGGGAGAAGTTCAAATTCCAGCACAACTTCATCCTCTACCAAAAGATCTTGAAAGATGTCTTCCCAAATTCAATCCCAATGATGGGTTACCTACTTAAGAACACCTTCACAACTATATGTTAGCCATCAATCTTAATGGGATAGATGAAGAAGATGTTGTTGTTAGATTATTCTTGTGCACTATTACAGGATCAAGAGGGTCTTGGTACATTTCATTACCATGTAATTCTATTACTAATTGGGATATTTTATAAGGACAATTTTTTATTAAATTTGGCGATGATCATTCAACAACATATCTTATCAATGAGCTTTCCAATTTAAAAATGAATTCCAGGGAAAATATAAAAGATTTCAATTCCAGATTTAACAAATTGTTAAATAAAATCCCAGCTACTTCTAGACCAGTGTCGATGTACAAATTGAATCGTATATTTCATCTCTTCCTTCTAACATTGGAATTTTTGTAGATAGATATAATACAAATACCTTGGTAGATAACATGAAGAAGATGTGTCTGTAGAGAAGGGGAGAAAGGCACTAGAAAAGAAAAAATATCAGGAAGATAGAAAATTAAAAAGAGTTAGATTTAAGGATGAAACTAAAAACAAAGAACGTAAAAATCCCTTTGATCTCGAAGAAAAAGAGTTATATTTAAGGATGAAACTAAAAAGAAAGAACGTAAACATCCCTTTGATCTCTAATGAGATGGTATAGGTCAAGAAAAAGTAGTTCAATCCTGTTCCAAAAAATCTTTGAGACCATTCAGAAGAAATTAGCCACCTAATCAACAACCTCCAAACATGATCTCTAATGCAAAAACTGATGATGAAGATTCGGAAGAAGCATCATTTTCTGCTGATTAATCCCAAGATGAACAAATAGCTAAGTTAAATGGAATGTGGGAATTTATGCTTATATTTTTTATAGTGAAAATGAATATGAAGCATTACCTGCTAGCACAAGAAGTAAAGGTTTAGTTGATCCTAAACAGTCAATTCAAAAACAAAAACCTTCCACTTCCACTGCTAAAGATAAAGTTGTTGTTAAAAAATACACTTCTGCTTCTCCCCAAGAGATTACATCTTCATCCAATTTTCCGTATTCACCTAGAACCTTAGTAGTTTCAGATACTATTGAGTACAGTATAGTTGAGGATATGAAGAAAATAAAAGCAAACATTTCCCTCCACGAACTCACTAAACTCAAACAACAACAATTTTTTTAATAAAAGAGCTGAATGCAGTACCTGCTTCTCCTCTTCCTAATGTTGTGGTATCCATATCTTCTAATGGAATGGGTAAACCTCCTATTCATCCATTATTTGATTATGTTGATATTATACGATAGGAGATAGGTCTAACTCACATACTCCTCCTTTTCTTTTGACTTTTTAAATATTTAATAAAAATGTACATAACTGCTTGGTAGATTCAGAAGTTTCCTTGAATATCATGTCCTATTCAGTTTTTCTAAAATTAAACATGTCACCCCAAAAATCCCTAGCTCACATTGTGAAAATCAATAAGACAAATATTATTATATTATCTTTGAATCCTGAAGTTTGTCAAATAATTGATATACTTGTTGTTGATATACCATATTTCTATGGTTTAATTCTTAGTAGGGTTTGGTCAGAAAAATTACATGGTTATTTTTCCACTGATTGGTCTCACTTATGTCTCCCATTTAATGGAAATTCAAATCTAATTAGAATCAACCAATAAAAACACATGAAATATTCAATAACAGATTTCGAAGGTGAAAATGTGGCAGTAGCATTAAATAACAACATTCTTGGAAACTTCTCTACTAAATCAGTTTTTTAGAATTTTAAAGCACAAATGTCACCATTTCTGAGTAATTTTGTAACTTCTCAAATTGAAAATTTTTCATACATAGACTTTTCCAGATGTGTAAATATGCTAGAAAAACCATTAGTTAATTCCTTATTCTGGACATTGTATCTTGATGGGTCAAAATCAAGTGATGGAGCAGGAGTAGATTGCATATCGATTAATCCTGAAGGTGTGAACACAATGCTGACTTATAGATTGGAATTCGAATGCACAAATAATATTGCAGAATATGAGGCATTGGTCCAAGGTATGTATAAAGAAATTAGCCTTGACATTAAATACCTTTAATTTATGGAGATTCAAAAATTGTAATTAAACAAGTGAGAAACATGATGCATTGTATCTCTAAACACTTGAAGCATTATCAATCATTGGTTCAGTCCCTCACTTCACATTTTTCAGTGTTAAATATTTCTGTTATTCCTAGAATTCATAATGTCAATTGTAACCTTCTTGCTAATGTTGCATCAAAATTGATCCCATCCGAAGATTACAATCCTGATAGATTTTCTGTAGACTTAATCTTTAGGCCGTCCATTCCTGATAATATGACCAACTGGCATGTATTCAATGTTGATGAAGAAATTTTAAACTTTTTCACTTCTAAAAAATCATATGATGACCAAATAATTGATGAGGATGAACATGATGATCAATTAAAACAAAAAATTGATGATAATCCCATACCCAAATATGTGGTTAAAATTGAGTATCTATATGATTTAAAAGAGTTACTAATTCAAAACTGCAGAATTCAACTCTGAGATTTGAATTAATAAATCTTGCGACAGATCTTAATCATCAGAACATCAATTTAGGACTTGGTCTTTCGTCTGAAGAAAGATTATCCTTCATTAATTTGTTAAATAAATATAAGGATGACTTTGCTTGGAGTTATGAATATCTAAAAACATTTGACACTTCTATCATTTAACATACAATCCCAATGATATCAAATGATAAACTTGTCTAGCAAAAAATAAGGAAAATTCATTCGAACTTAGAAAATCAAATCGAAACATAATTGAATAAACTCCTTAAGGCTAAAATCATTTTTCCTATTAGGCATTCAATATGGGTTTCCAAGTTGGCACTTGTTAGGAAGAAAAATGGTGATATCCGAATTTGTATAGATTTTAGGAATCTTAATAAGGCCAGTCAAAAGGATAATTTCCCTCTACCCACTATGGAACAGATTTACGATTAGTTGCTAGTTCCGAACTTATGTCTTTCCTTGATGGTTTCTTTGAATATAATCAAATTATGGTCCACCCAGATGATAGGCTAAAGACTACTTTTAGAACCAAATGGGGAACTTATGCTAACCAAAAAATTCCATTCGGTGTAATAAATGCAGGGGCCACTTTCCAACGAGCCATGGATATAACTTTCAAAGGTTTGTTAAATAAAAACGTTGTTTTTTATCTGGATGATATTATTGTTTATTCAAAAAACATAAATAGTCATTTACAGGACTTAAAACATATTTTTGAACGTTGTAGAAAATATGGAATTTCATTAAATCCGGAAAATCCTTTTTTCACTCTTAGCGAAGGGAAACTTTTAGGATTTATTGTGTCAGAAAATGGAATTTACCTCGACCCTGATAGAATAAAAGAAATTTCAGAAATTTTTCCACAATACAACAAGAAAAACATGCAATCATTGTTCGGACAAATCAATTTTGTTAAAAGTTTTGTCCTTGATTTCTCACAAATCATTTTACCGTTACAACAAATGATTAAGAAAAACACATTTTTTAAATGGGGCCGTCATGTAAAGAAATCATTTCATTTAATTAAACAGGGAATGATCAATTCTCCTTCTTTAAGTACTCTGAATTTCTTTGATCATTTCATCTTATATAACTTTTCTTCTTTAACGTCTTATGTTGCTATTTTGACGCAAATTAATAATTAGAAAATTGAAGCACCCATCTCAATTTTTAGCTCAAATTTTCAGGGTGTTGAATTGAATTATTCTAAAGTAGAAAAATAGGCATTTGTTGTATATAAATGTGTAAAGCATTTCAGACATTTTCTCTTAAAAACACACACGAAAGTAATAGTACCATTCCCAATAGTAAGGCAATTACTATTACAAAAATAATTAAGAGAAAAGAGAGAAAATTGGGTAACATCTCTGCAGGAATAAAATATCGAAATAAAATAGGCATTTGCTGTATATAAATTTTTAAACCATTTCAGACCTTTTCTCTTAAAAACACACATGAAAGTAATAGTCCCATTCCCAATAGTGAGGCAATTACTATTACAAAAAGAATTAAGAGAAAAGAGAGCAAATTGGGTAACATCTCTGCAAGAATACAATATTGAAATAAAACCAGCCAAATTTGTTAGAGGGAAAGGTTTTTGCAAGTTGTTTACATGACAGTCCGACATAACAGCCGAAGGGGATATAGGTAACAGTAAACACATTTATGAGGTAAGTGTAACTGATATTGATTCCCAATATGATGATTTAATTTTTTTACTTGAAAAATGGATATGCTCCTTTCAAGATCAATTATAAAAGAAAAATAGCTTTACGATTGAAAGAAAAAAATTATGAGATCATTGATAACATGTTATTTAAGAGAAACTATGATTCCATATTGTTAAGATGCTTAGAAAAGTCTGAAGCACAAACAGTTTTGTGGGAACTTCACAATGGACTAGTAGGTGGACACTTTGGAAGAGATACTAGAGAACACAAAATGTTACATGCTCGATACTACTAGCACACTCCCTTCGCAGATGCCCACACATATGTAAGGAAATGCAAAGTGCACCAAACTGCTTTTGGAAGACAAAGGAAACCAACTTTGCCTCTGCATCCAGTCAACATCGATCAACCATTCAAATATGGGAACTCGATATCATAGGTGAGATGATTCCCCATTCCTCTAAAGAACATAGGTGTATTCTAACTGCTACATATTACCTCACTAAGTGGGTAGAAGCAATTCCACTAAAGATAGTCAATTCTAACTCTGTTATTGAATTTATTGATCAATTTATCATTACAAGATTTGGTTTGCCTTCTGCACTTATATTTGATAATGCGTCTTATTTTTCGGGTAGCAGTATGATTGAATTTACAATTAGGAAAGGTTTTAAACTCAAATATTTTGCTAATTACTATCCCGAGGGAAACAGTTTGGAAGAATCCACTAATAAAAATCTCCCTAGAATAACCAAAAGAACTATAGATCAAAATCAAAGAAACTAGCATCAAGCTTTAATATTTTCTCTATGGGCTGATAGGATAAATCGAAAGGCCTCTATAGGCATTTCTCCATTTAACCTAGTCTATGGGAAGGAAGCCATTATTCCATCACATTTAGCTCTTCCCTCATTACCCCTAGTTGAATTTATTGAAGAAACACCTTCTTCTTCACTGCAATTAAGAAACTCACAAATCCTAAAACTAGAAGAAGAAAGGGAAAAAGCGAAAATCACACACTCCAAACACCAACATATGGTGAAAGCTTCTTTTAATGCAAGTTCAGTCTCACAAAGATCCGTTCGAGTTGGAGATCTAGTTCTCAAGTGGGACAAATCACACGAAGAAAAAGGGAAACATACCAAATTTCAAAAATTATGGCTTGGTCCATTTCAGATTGTTGAAAAGAAAAGCCCATCTACATTTATACTTCAATATTTATCAAGAAAGAGAGATTCTCTTCCTCTAAATGGGCTCATCTTAAAGAAATTGTTTTCTTAATTTCTTAAAAAAAAACTTGAATAAAGAATAAAATCTATAAAAAAATCACTCCCATTGTACATTCCACTACAATTTATTTTCCCTTTACATATTTTGTTAAATAAATGTTAAATAGTACCCTATTGACTTTTCAAACATCTCTTGAAGTTATTTTTATTTTTTCATTTTGAAGGTAGGAATTTTTAAGAAGTGGTTACAAAAAATTAAAATTAGATAAAAATTATATAACTCTAAAAATATTTTCCATTAAGTGGTAAAATATTTGAAAAACCTCAAAAAATTATATTATTTTACTCTAGTTTCAGTCAAACTTTCAACTCATATTTGTCATCTAAAACTCTTAAGGAGTCAATGATCCTCCCCATCCATTAAAAAGGGAATTTTTAGAGTGTAATTCTAAAATATAATAAATCTAAAAAGATAAGAGGTCTCATCACCAGCCTTCTTACCATTTTCGTAGGGAACCAATTAAACTGATATTACCACTCTGAACACCAAATCAGGGTAATGGCTTATGATTTTTAATTGTAAGACAAGAGGTCTCATCACGAGTGAGCTTGCTCTGTTTAATTGTTACCAGTGAATGGCATTGTCATTGTCCGACCACCAAACCAAGATTTCACTATTAAATGGATGGGACACTGGATTGTTGCTGTTTAAAAGGTAACCCTGTCGAGGCTATGAATGCCTACTATTAGCAGTGGCTCTACATGTGACGAACGATTACATTTTAAAGCTAAGTCATAAAAGGCCCCTTAGTTATTTTTTATAAACTGATTAATGCCTCGTACAAGTAAATAGGTGTTTTTCATTCATAAAAGGTTTTTAAAAGAGATTGCAAGTTAATGAGTTTTATGGTCAGAGTAATTTTATTTATCTAGATGTTTCGAAAAGAAATTTTCACTTCTTAAGTTATTTTTACTGAATTTTTGGAAAATTTTATTTATCAGAGATAACTCGTTCTTCCAATGAATCACGAATTGTTGTATTTTCCAACAACCCTCATTTTAATATATTATAAATTTCCTATGAAATTTATTATATTAAAATAGGGACCCTTCATTTTAGAAAAATATTATAATCAAAGTTTAATACTTAGCCTTTTTAATCAAAACCCGTATTAAACCT
This sequence comes from Pinus taeda, assembly GCA_000404065.3. Taxonomy (NCBI): domain Eukaryota; kingdom Viridiplantae; phylum Streptophyta; class Pinopsida; order Pinales; family Pinaceae; genus Pinus; species Pinus taeda. The sequence goes on along the minus strand of APFE031228612.1, from coordinate 6,270 downwards.
TGATTATCCCAAAAAACCAATTTTTAATAGCCTCGAATATCAAAACTATACTTAGGCTTAAAAAACCTTAAGCATTAAAAATATCGGTTATTTAAACAAAATAAATATGAGTTTTAATCCCCTAAGGTTGAAATCTTAACAAACTCTGACTCATCCCACTTCCCCACATCATAAATAAATAAAGTTACAAAGGTTGAATACCCATCTACCAAACTCCATTGCGATTGTGATTAAACCGGACCTGACAGGAAGATATACATCCCAATTCATATCCCTGCGTCCATAACAATTGCAAAAGGTTTCAAACAACTTAATTCTATGCGTTAAACGATTTTGATACGTGATATCACTCTAGACCCGATCACAGATTTAAATCCGCTAAGTTAAAATATCGCATCCATACCCCGCATCGCAAGTTTCATAAGGCACAAGAACACTCCAGCAAACTCCATTGCGATTGCGATATAAACTGGACCCACGGGGATTATCCAATATTAACCATGACACCCCATGTCCATGACTACCGCATGTTTTAAAAAAGCTTAAGTCCACTAAAAACTGTCGATTTTGATATGTGATTAAGCCCAGACCTGCGGGATTATCAAATAAATTTCATTTAAATCCCACATCCTAAGCTATTGGAGTATTCAAGAGTATAAAGGTTCTTCCCGCTACACATTGTCAATTGCGATATGCAATATAACTGGACCCGCAGGGATTGTCAACTTCATTTCATTTAAATCCCATGTTTGGAGCTATCGCAAGAGTCATTATCCTTGCCAATTGTGATATGTGATAAGGCCCATACCCACCATAATTATACATTGTGATTTATATTTATATCGCATTCGGGGCCTATACTGCAATCGAAAATTTCTAAAAAAGTCATGCCTCATCCCAATGTTGATTGCGATATGATGTCAGAAACAACCTCAGATCCACATCGTTTGCCACACCACCATTCCACATCATCCACCACATCATAGTGACATCACTATGACATCATCCTTGAAATCACCCCAGGATCCCACAATCGCAAAATTTAAAGGGACATGACTTATAATAAACCTTTCACTCCGGTTGATTTGTGATTTGCGATTAGATCGCACCCGATGGGATTGTTCACTAGGGTTTGCGACTATCACAAATAACAAATTTCTGTGTCTCCTACCCATTATGATCGTAATTATGATTTTATTTGAGAAGGCCCCTTTTTGGATTTTATATGAAATAGTCACAGGCTCTACCGATTGCGATTGCTGTGAAACCCTGTTCCAAAACTATGATTTACGATAAGACATAAAGCTCCACCTCCTCACTCAACATTCCTCTCCATCATGTCTTTGTAATATTTATTGATCTGATATGATCATATATTAAATATTGATGTAGAGTTTATTAGCCATTAGTGAATTGAATGAAAATCGAAAGCACGGAAAACGAGAAAGACTGCTACAGAAGAACACTTTATAGCAGCTGATAAACCATGATAAAGATGCAAAACTGAAATGTAAACAGTGAAAAAATAGATATACCAGACAGGGATATTGATTACGGAGTTCGTCCCCGATGGACTACATCTCTGGTTGCACTTTCAATATGGGTGACCATTTTATTAGGAATGAGAAAGAAGAAGTGGATTACATAGTGAGAAAACTAGACTGAATGTGTGCACATTCACTTTTTGTCACTATCATCAAATAGCTCTCTAAACTAGCTTTCCAATGTCGCTTATGGTTTCTAAATCCGACTCCCGATTCTCCCAAAACTAAGAAAACAAAATCGCCTCTATCCCTCCAGAACCTACATACAAGCACTGAAAACTTTTCTTCTATTCTCCAATGAACAATTCTGCCTTTATAGGCCTACAAATGCATCCTAACCTCTATTTCTCACCTTCAGAATGAGTGCGCTGATGTGTAGGGTTGAATAGGTTTAGTTTAGCCACCTTAGGAACACCTTAGAGCCTAGTCAGGGTATTTGAATTAATTTAAAAATCAATTAACACATAAAGAACCCACAAATAGACCATAAAATAAGCGTTGACAGTTGATGGTCAAGTTAACTGGGTGGAGGTTGGACCACCCATGTGAATAGGCTACGATCTAACCACAACCTGCCAGCTTCGTGTTCACCTCCCAGCAGTTCTGGCCAGCGATGCGGTGACGTGCCATCTGACAATTGTTGTCGCAGTTTCCAAGCCCGACAGTTCCGTTAACAGTTCAGATGTTGTGGTGAACTTTGTCTCCAGTCACATGCACCTATTTCCAAATGGTTCTGACGCGGTCATGATCTACAATTTAACTAACTACGGCTTTACTAACCCCAATGGCTTTACTTGTAAGCATTCACATGTCTACGGTCTCGTTGCGGCTTAGTCCATCGGTTAGGACTGTTTCATGTGTTTTGCATTGTTTGTAATGTTTTTATAATGTATTAAATACAATAGGCCAAGAACAGGTTTAGGATAGGTTTAGAGCATTAGGACTAGGGTTTTGGATTAATACATGTTTGGTAATGTGGATTTTGACTGCTTTGGGTTTTTGAATGGCTTAGCATAGGAATAGCTTAGGGTATAAGCATATGCTAGAAAATGGGATTTGATGTAGTTTTAGGCATGGATATCTTTAGAACTTAGGTTTTCAATGTAGGATGATGAATGTCTTAAAAATAAGTTAATGAGCATAGGATTTTTTTAGGGTAAACAAATATAAATAGGATAGCTTAGGTGTTAGGGTTTAGGTCGAGGCTTAGGTTTAAGAGTTTTGTTTAACTTTCAAAGACCCATGTCAGCTTTGCACAGCAACATCGGTGAAACTGGAGCCTTTACCAGACAATCGACCCTTGTACAACCTTATGGTCTCTGTGCGACATTTGTCAACACTGCATGATGACGACCATCACATATTTGAAACTGACACTGGTGGTGATGACGACAAGACTATGTCGTTGACCAGGTACTTTAACTTCAACCCTTTACACAATCAATTAGATCAACCATAAATCCTGAAAAGTCGAACGACAAAACACATGTTGTCAACCAAACCCTGGCGGAACTGTCGATGACATAAGTTGACAATCAGGTACAATAGCACATCAACTAAACAGCATGAAACCATAACATTACCTATACCTGATCATAACCAACACTGTCAATCTGTCGAAATTGAACCGAAATAATGACGGCACTGAACAACACTTATGTATTTGGATCAATGGATCCTCCAGATCATTCCTCTTGACTTGAAAGCTTTTGGACCACAAAATTTTGGCTAATCAATTAATCGATGAGGGTAGGACTCTCTCTCTTTCCACCTTGACCTGACGATGTACCAATGCATTCAATCAATCATCTGCATGCGATGACCCTAATGATGCTAACCATGATACCTATTGATTCGGTGACCTATTTCTTCCATTCGCAGTATGGCCAACTTGCGATGATGGGAAAACAACCTGTTTTCAAAATGGAAATTGGATTCTTTCCACGAAGAATCATGAGTTAGTGATTCAAAAACATCTTTCAAAACAGTGTTTGTAGAAATTTGTTCAATACATCTGATTGGTATTAACAATCTACTTTCCAGAATAATTGAAACATTCAAATACTCCTTTGATTTTGATTTCATATCAATTACCTGACTTGATTTACTTTCATATTGACTGATTACTAAGTGAACTTGTTGCCCATAACTCATCTAGTTGTGATGAAAAGACTATTGCAACTTAGTTTGATTATAAAAGTATCTCAGTAATTGTTGATTTACTTGAATCACTACATCTATTAACTAACATTTCCATTGACTTACACTTTCAGTTAATGCATTAGTTTTCAAACCATGGTAAGGAAACTTTAGATTTCCCTTTGAAAATGCTTTGTCATGAAAGCTTATAGACTTCCTCTCCACTTGAAGAGAGGTTTCATTACTTTTAAAAGAATGAAGTGATGATGCAATACTAAAGAAATGTGACACTGACTTTCCCCAATACTGACCTGCACCCCTGAAACTGAAAATAAACATACCATCTAAAACAAGTCTCTGATTAGACTCACATGTGCCATTCCTTGCAATACATTGTTGATGATGATAATTTCTATAATTCAGTTGAATGAATGAATTGATATTCATTCTGTCTTTAAGAAGACGTTTGTAGGACATTAAATGTATCTCATGTTGCTTATCATGTTCATGAATAAGACTTCTTGGAAAAGAATTAACCACCTTAACCAATTGATCTATAAATTGAATCTCACATTTTGAAAAATCAACCTTATGTTGTTCCTTAATAACCATGAGTACATATTTACTTGAACTTATAAACTGCTTAACTTGATTTGAAACAATTAAATCGAAGTTTGATTTGACTTTGCGTGCCCTAATAATAAATTCAACCCCTTCTTTCTTTAGGTGATATTTATGTTCTCTTCTGGAAAATACTGCATCTCTGTCATAAAGATAAGGACTCCCTAAGACTACTCCACAAATGTCTATTGGGACCACATCTAATTCCACTTCATCGATGTACTTAGATGTAATTGCAAATTTTAACCAACACTACTTTGTGACATGTATCTGAGTTGGTTTATTAATCCAACCTAATGGGTATGGTCTTCGATGATTCCGTGATTCCAACCCTAATTGATTAACTATATGTTTAGATATTAAATTTGCTTGTGATCCACTATTAAACATTGTGTCAATCTTTGTATGCTTAGAAGCTATCCTTATGTGGAAGAGTTCAACTCGTTTATCCTCATGTGAAGGATTTATGTTTGAAGAAGATACATTAGATTTCTAACTTGAACCAATATCAGAAGTTTTACCTGCCGTAACCATGGCAGTTATTTTCCGTTCATCACCTGAATCTGAACCTAGGTCTTACTGGATTTTTGCTATGGCCTCTTTTCATCCTTCACCTTAAGGAACTTTTTCGGCTTAATTTCTGAATGAAGTTTCCAGCACTTCGATTCATCATGATTGATTCTTTGGCAATGAGAACAAGTAGGTCTTTCCTTATGAACGATCGTTGATTTATTTCTCTTTGAAATGTTCCCCTTACTATCTTTGGATTCTTTTTTTTACATCTCTTTGGATGACTGAGATGACAACTTGAATGATCTGCCACCTTATTTGATATGTATGGCCTGAACACACACCTCGTCAAAATCATCAGGATTAAACATTAATAAAGTATGTTGCAAATATGAATGTAAACTACCGATGTATTTTAACAAAGTTTCACATGTATCCAATGAAATACCAAGCACCAATGCTTTCTTCCTGAAATCTTGAGTAAACTCCTGAACATTCATCCCTTTGACTTGCCTCAGATGTTGCCAATCAATAACAACTTGTTGAATGTATCCTAAAGGATAGAACTATTTCCTAAGAGCTTTCAAAAACTTAGACCATGAAGAGATAACTTTTCCTGTACGCTTAACATCTAAATTAGTTTTTCTTTCCCACCAAATTAAAGTTGTTCCCCTCATTCTAAGTGTAGCTAACAAAATTTTAGTTTTATATTTAGAAATTTTCTAAATACGACAATACACTTCTAATTGCTTTTTCCAGTTATCTCACTTTTTAGGATTCATTTCACCATCATAAACAGGTAACTCAAATTTAACATCAAGTTTCAAAAGAGATGATTTCTTAGGTTTCTTATCTGTTTCAGATGTTGCACTGGAAGAAGAAGAAGAAGAAGAAGAAGAAGAAGAGGATGATGGAGATGATGGAGGTGAAGGAGGTTTATCACCCTTGCCTTTACCTTTGTCCTTTTTTGATGCCTTCGAAGAAGAAGTTGCATCTCTCATCTTCTTGTCTTTGTACAATTCTCCCAACATATGTTGCATAGTTAAGAACGCTTGCTGAAACTGTTCCTCACTCATCTTAGTCTCAGTGTTTTCACTTGCATCAAATCCTGACATGGTTTCTTTCTAGACACCTCGTCACTTTCCAATCTCTGGATTGATCTGCTCAAGGATTCCTTGTCCTCATTGTGACTTTGACCTGGTTAACTGTTGGGTCCCTATAATACTAGTGATTACCCCATTACTATTGTAATTTTACCGCTTATTAATATTGTTGTGCCCCTGTTATCCCCATATTGTTATTACTTTGCCCCATAGAATCCCTCTATTGTTATTTTTGTGGCTTTATATTATTATTGTTAGGTCGGTTGGGTTATATTTTGACTCCTTAGACTCCTATATATAGAAAGGAGGTTTTGTCATTTGTATCATCGAAGAATTGCTCATTTATGTAATGT
>APFE031228607.1:7967-18136 GCA_000404065.3 Pinus taeda | reverse complement strand
GATTTCATCCCCCTAAGAGTGGTAGATGTGGAGTTAAGATGGATATAGGTTGATTTTTATGATAATGAAGATATTAATAGACTTAGGAAATTATATTGTAAAAACATCTTAAGGTGAATGGTTAAAGCATAGACATTGGACAAGTATATTTGTATACTTCTGTTTTAAACTGAAACAAATCCAGGGCTAAAAGGAATGGATTAATTGCACTAGTCATCCTTCTATAACTTTCCAACATATGCTGGAGTAAACAGATTGTAATTTGGGTAATTTTTCTAATTGCAAACGGGAACATACTTGTGTATTGGTAGGGTGGTTACGAGGTCCCTAGAAGTGGAGTAAACAGATTGTAATTTGGGTAATTTTTCTAATTTCAAACATGAACATACTTGTATATTGGCAGGGTGGTTGTGAGGTCTGTAGAAGTGATGAATTTGAATTTTTCTTGGTTTTATATATAGTATTAGGTTTTTTCTCATGCTTTTTGTGAATGGCATGAGTGAATTTTATCTTACACCCACAAGATTATCGATATGTAATTTCGGTAATTTTGATTTCAAAAGATATTTTAAAGAAATGCAATGATTTCATTTGTGTATTCAATAAACACAAGATTTTATAATTGAGTAAAATATTTGCCATGCCTGGTGAGAGATTCGCCAAAAAATTATATATACATATCATATTATTTGATAAAATCGCCTTCCATTTTTTCCTATATACCATGGAGATTCGCCCATTTATTATACATGTAAATTTAGGGGGGGTTCTTAAAATTTTCCCTGTTGGGCATAATATGGATTTGTGAAGGAACAAGGAGGAGGGGTAGGGTATGGGTCCATATGGCCTCCTTTGGTTCATATAATAGAGTGATTCAGTGGCTCCTTTGGCTCTCTGATATGCATCTTTAAGTCCAGGCAAGGAAGGGCACTAATTCATAGGATGGTATTCTTCACAGACAAAACACACTTCTATGGAGTGCAATGGACATTCATTCCTAGGATGCTTTCTAGTGCACCTAGGACAAAAGATGACCAAAGCCCTCTTAGCTTCCTCTTGCTACCTTTGGATCTGTAAGGTATCCAGTTGCATGGAAAGAAACTGCCTCATATCACTCTTGAAATCTTCCAGCATATTGTCACATTCACCTTTTCCAACATAAAGGGATGAATTGGAAGAAAAGGTACTGCTCCCAACATTTCTGCTTGTAGCCATTTGCTCCCGTGGAATTTTTTCTTCTTCTTCTTCTCCCCTAGAGGTTCTTTAAATATGCCTTGATGTTTGCCCAGGGGTTCTTCTTAATCACAGCCATCAAAGAAGAGAGAAGGTTGGCTGTGTGAAGTAGTGGGGGGTTTTGTGCAAGTATTTTTCTGACTTATTTCTACTCCTACCAGGCATGAAAGGAAATCTTTTTGGTTGATTTTTGTATTTTTCTTCTTGTACCTGCAAAATTAAAATAGATTGAACTGCAACTAACTATCTTGCTGAAATGAAAATGTGGAATTGAAATGAAAGCAGGAAAGGATTGATCTATTTTGCTGAAAAGAAATTGCAGGAATGAAATGCTAGGCTACGCTTGCGGAATTGAAATGCTAATCTACACTGGTAGAATTGAACTTGCGGAATTGAAATGCTAATCTAGGCTTGCAGAAATGAAATTGTGGAATTGAAATTCTAATCTATGAAAGCAGGAAATGTCTAATCTACTTTTGCGGAAATGAAATTACAGAATGGAAATGAAATAAACTACTCGGCAGAGGGTTGTAGTAGAAAATAGAAGAAAAGCAGCAATCAAAAATACTTTGACACTTCCCCGGCAACAACTCTAAAAAGAATGATGGGCCCCAGTATTGCAACAATAATGCTGCAACTCCTGGGACTCCCTTCTTTAATTTTATCAACTCGGTAGTTCGTAACAAACTTGGAAGCGACAATGCTGTATGCACAAGTACTAGCTCTTGCCAGCTGTCACTTGGTCAGCTGGCACAAGTCCACTAGGGGCTTAAGCCAACTTCTATGAGCTCTGAGAAGAAGATTTTTAAGTGATGGATGAAAGTGAACTCGAAGGAAGCTAATCTACTTGCAGAAAGAAACTAAAAACTTGAAAGGAAATGCAAACCCTAACAAACCCTAATTTTACCAGCTAGCCCTACTGATGCGAAAAAGAGGATGCAAGCTACTGAAAGAGATGCCATTGACTTCTAGGAAGGTAAAATGCAAGTGTCTAAGTTATCACTATCTGAAGAAAACATCTTTTTGTATTTTTGAATAAGTTGTTAGAATTATCATGCATGTGCTTTCACTGTTTTTGACTGTGCATAGGTGGATCAGTGAGAGAAAATGCTTGTAGAAGGTTGGGAAGGTTCAGAGAAGGCCTAAGGGGTCCCTAGCACCCTTATAGAGAGTTTCACAAAGTTTGGTGATAAAGAGACCACTTTCGTGAGATTTTACAGGAAGTCTGCAGGGGTTCTACAGGATGTTCTGGAATTTCTACAGGATATCTACAATTTTCTACAGGATGTTCAGAAATGAGATTTTGGAGGATGGATGGAGGGAGAAAGATGAAGGAGTGGTTATGGAGGTGAGATAATGGTGTGAGAAGGTCTAGGTTTTGGTGGATGGAGCTGAGGAGTGATAAGGACGGTTGGATGTGTTTAAGGAGATATAAGGCAATGTTACACAATAATATGGAAAGTAGGTCAATGTGAGGGAACGTGGCAAAGGTAAGGCAAGGATCTGAAATGGAGGATGAAGCAGGTAGGTTGGATGGAGTATGGGTAGATGGAGAAGTATGATAGGCGCTCTGCAAGTTATTTTTCAAACTGAACAAAAAAACACTTAGAAAACCTATGACCTAGTTACTTCACTCTAATCTGACCTAAGTAAAAGCAAAAGGAAATGAACAGAAATTTATTCGAAATGGAATACGTGAAATAACTATGAAACTAAACAATCATAAACTGAAGCATTTAAACACAACTAATATCAGCGTCTGCAAATGAGAATTCCAACACTAAGGATTGCATGACAAAGCAAAACAACTTTTTTGGTGGCAGCAAGGTCACCTTGGTCTCAGCTCATGATTCCACTGAGGGGGAGGTGAGGTCCAAAGTGCTTGGTAGCCTTTTTCTAAATATATTCCTTGTGATTAACCTATCAAGTAAATCTGAACATGAAAATCTATTTTAATCATCAAAAACTACCTAAGTAACAAAGCAATATTTTAATCTAAATAACAGATTTTATTCTAAGAATGCAACAAAAACACATAAAGGTAAACAAAGGAGGTACTGGGCACTTGAGATGGGCCCAACCCCAAGAGCTACAACCTCCTAAGAGAGATTAGAGCTTGTGCAAAGCTGGATTCATCTTTATTGATCAAAAGAATAGTTACATTCCAAAAACTTTCCACAAGGAAAACTTGAAAATGTGCTGAAATGCAGAGCTAAACTACTGCCTAAAAAATGACTAAAATTGAACTACAAACTAGCTAACTTCTACCTACAAAGTGACTAAATACTGGCTAACCCAAATGAGGCCCTAAGCCTTCTTATTTATACAAATTGAGGACCCGAACAGTCCTCCTAAACTTTAGGGACTCGGCTGCCCAAAACTTGCAGTTAACAGCAGTCTTACTTGACTTGCTTGGCTGCCCTTGTGATAATAAATTTGGTGGCCCTTGAACTCCAAGCTGATGGTGGAGAATTCAAGGTAAGGGCCCATAAATGAAGGGAACACCTTCCTAAAAATCCTCTCCACGAATTTGGCTGCCAAGTGCTCATTTAAACCTTTGATTTTGTCTCAAAATTGACCAAAACACTGCACAAAGTACCCATTAGACTTGTTGGAATAATGACTAACCCAATTCACTCTATTAACATAAATATACTAAAAAGCATGCAATAAACTAATGAGAATGGTGGGTTAAGTCAAATTAGTAGGTTGAATGAGCCCATATAATTATCCATTTTTGGGGATCATCAAATACCCAACAGATTTCTTGATAATTAATCCTACAAACTAGCTAGATGGACATCCCCTAATTCTAGGAAGACCTCGGCTAGCAACTGTAGATGCATACATAGGATGTTGAATAGGCAATATGGTTATATCAAGAGGAAGTAACATGAAGAATCTAGCTTTAGATCCTCTAGCTCAGCCAAGCCTAACAATAATAAAAACTAGAAAACAAACTGTATCATATTTAACTAAAAATATTCGATTACTGCCACATTCCAAAGGGCTATACTCAACATTTTTTCAAACTTGATAAACAAGGGGCTCGAGGTGTACATGGATGACTTTACACGCTATGGATATGACTTCGAGCTGGCATTACAAACGCTAGAGAAATTTCTACAAAGATGCATTGCTACCAAGCTCTGATTAAGCCATGAGAAATGCCACATGAGGATGACAGAGGGCCTCATCTTGGGTCACTACATTTCAGCAACTGGAATTCAGTTAGATCCAGCAAAAATTCAGATAATTCTCTTAATACCTACCCCCTCCACACAAACTGAGGTACATAGTTTTTTGGAATTTTTTGGATATTATAGAAGATTTATAAAGAATTTCTCCCAAATTGCTGCACCGTTATATGAATTAACAAGAAATATCAATTTCATATGGATTGAAAAATGTGACATTGCTTTTGAATATTTAAAATGGCTAGTATCAATAGCCCCAATATTATGGGGCCCGAACTAGGATTTGCCATTTGAAATTTCATCTGATGCATCAGATACAACCATTGGAGCAGTTCTCGGCCAGGAGGAAGATAAGAAACCTTATGCAATACACTACATCAACAAAAATCAATCTCCTACTAAGTTGAATTACACTGTGACTGAAAACGAATTTTTGGCTGTAATCTTTGCTATTAAATAATTCATAAACTATATAACAGGATACCTTGTGCTTTTGTATATTGATCACTCTACTATTAAATATTTAGCTAATAAACCTATTACAAATGGAAGAGTGACATGATGGTTGATCCTTTTGTAGGAATTCGACATAACAATCAAGGAATGACTAGGAAAGGAAAATTTCGTGGCAGACTTCCTCTCACATATACCAAAGATAGACGACTCAGTAGAAGTACAAGACCAGTTCCTTGATGAGCACTTATTTGTTGTGTTAGAGCCTAAATCTACCTTAGGCTGAGAAAAGTAGGATCTAGGGTAACATCAAACCAAGCTTAACCTAGTAGCTAGCCCTACCAGGTCGGGAGAGGGCTCTCTCCTTGTCAATCTTAGTAAAATATGATCAATGAGGCTTGAGATGACTATTGTAAAGAATGATTTTAGGCTAGGTATATGTTCAGAAGAGTTTGATTGAATTTGTTGATGTTTTGTTGGCTCAAATGTGAAAGACAGATTTGGTTTAGGGGAATGGGTTCAGTTTTGCAGAGATCTCTATGGGGCGAGCTAGGCAAATGACTTAGTACTTCAAATTGAGTGAGATGGAGAGCTTTTAGACTAGTGAGGAGTTGAAGAGGGCATGAAAGTCTTAGGGATCCTCTTCAAACAACTAAAAACATCAATAACTAAACAAAACCCTAGGTAGAGCACTGCAATTCAATGAATCTGACCTTTATCCTTGTTTCATTTAGTTAAGATGAATAGAGAGAAGATGATGGCATACAATAAGTACATGTAAATTTGTAATTACAGAAGGAAAAACAATACCAAATCAAGTTTCCACAAGAATCCTATAAAGTGCTACAAACCTAGTCTATTCCTTTGCCAAATTGCAGAGATGAATATACAATGTTGCTCAAAGCTTTCACAAAAGTCCAACCTTTGCCAGTGACTGAAAAAATACTAGATACGGGTAACAAAAAACTCATCCTAGCATTTAGGGATTGAGTTCATAAGTTTAGGAACTGTTTCAACAAGATCTAAACCAAGAACTAAAAAGTAGGCAGTGGAACAACTTGCCTCTAAAAACTAGGAAACTGATTCATTCAGTTGCAAACTACCTTTTCATGGATATATCTACCTCTATTTGAAAATTGAACATATTTACATCAGAATCCATCAATTCACATCCAATTACATCATGAGTTTGACTATTTGAAAGATAAAAGTCAAACTGAGAAGAAACTAGGCGAAAAAACAAAGTTTTTTTGACCAAAATGACAAAATTTCATCCTTTGCACTGCGCTCCTATCCCTGTGCACCGTGCTACGTTAGAGCTGATTTTGGAGGCCTTTCTGTGCACCAAAATTTCTCCACGTGGGCTTGTTGGAAGGCTATACCTGTTTACTATCCAGAACAAGTGGCATTTCTGAATTTGGTCTCCATTTGACACTTGAAAAATGAGTTCTCCCAACACTGCTTCCTGTGTGGCCAAAAAGGGGTAGAAAGGTCATTTTTTGGGTGTTTTTGTCCCTTTTGGAAGCTCAAAACCTATCAAAATTTCTTGGCCATGTGAGGGAATTTATATTTTACCATGAGGAATTCACAAATTTTTATTTTTCCTCAAAAGGAGGTCCCTAGAAAAAGCGCGCGCCAGGTGGCGCGGCGCACCAGGCAGAAAAACCTGTTTTTTAGGCTAAAATTTCAAAATTTGCAAAACGTTTCCCAAATTTCTTTAAATTTGGGCTGAGTGTCCTTCATCAAGTGCTATGTTGGGCTAAGGAAGCCTTAGCCAAGATCTGGAGTTTATCTTGCTCTTTTCTCTTCCTCGATGCTTTCTTCAACTTGGCCTTCAAAATACTGATTCTTACTTTACACACCTTATTTCTCGCCAAGTAGTGGTAGGCCATGTGCCTCAGCATCTTCTTCTCTCTATTGGCCTTCTCTAGCATCTTTTCCAAGTGTATATTTACCCTCTCAAGCCAAGATTCACGATCAACATCAATTTCTTGTTCAAGTGGTGTCAACTTGACTTTCCTCCTCTTGGTAGCTTACTAGTTTTCTCTTATGTTTTGGAGCTCCATGATGGTTTTCTGATCCTCTAGATATTTGTTCCTCTACTCAAGAAATTTGATTATCCACTTGACTCTTTCTAGGTTGAGAGATAAGTCATGAATGTCAGCTTGCTGTTCCTGAATAATCTCCTTGAGCTTTGAGCTTTGGGAGCCCAAATCAGTGTCATCATCCTGAATAAGAATGAAATCTGTCTCTTGTCCTCCTAAAGGCCCCTCATCATGTGATGGCTTCTTACCCTTGTCCTATACCTACTTTTTTGTTTAAGGAAATGAGACCCCTTCCACCCCGGGTGGGGATAGTACTCGTTTTGCTACCACAAACAATCTCCTCGTTCCCTTTTGGTAAGTAACACACACTGGCACACTGGTGGTTTGTGTCTCATGCACCTCTTGCTGATGTGAAGGCTCTCCTACCTCATGAAAAACTAATGGGGGAACTTGTGGACCTTTAAAGACCTCATGTGCAATAAAATCCTTCCATGAAACATTCAGTAGACTAAGTTGATGCAAAACCACAATTTTGATTAGTGAAAAGTGATAAATGTTGTTATACTACTGATGAGGAGGCTTCCTTTGAACCAAGGTGGTCATGTTTTCAATATTTGGCAAATAAAATAGGGGAGATTCATCATTATCACCCTAGTGAAGTGCATCAACAATCTGATGTGGTAGGCATATAGGCAAGAAAATATGCCCTCATAGCTGAAATATTTAATTATGATTTTTATCAAGGGAGCATATGAATCTTGAAGGTACCTGAAAGGGAAAACTCTACTAATTTTCCTCTGAAAACTAGCCTTGATATAAGGCTCATAATGTTTCCTGTCTACCAGCTACCCTTTATTCCACTGCTCACCTATATTTGGAATACCGATTGCTTGAGATATAGTCTCAGGTGTCAAGATGAATATCACACCTGCCAAATTGACTTGGCCATTGTGAAGATGGAGTACAAACAGTCTAGAAAGCTCATGATGGTATTTAACTCTTTCAACCATCTCACAAAATTGGTAACAAGATTGGTATTGAAAGCATGTGACAGCAAGAGGACAAGTCAATAGCTCGACAAGTGAAGTAGGCTCCTCCCGGTTATGTTTCCCATTCTTGTGAGGTTTCCTTGGTGCATGAATTTCTCTAGAAGAGTCACTCATTGTTTCCTCATTTCTGTCATAAGAAGAATCTGACTCTATATTTTCCAATGTTTGAGTTTTCTTAGATGAGTATGAAGAGATTTTAGAGTGACAATAGGAATTTTCTACTAAAGATATGAATTGATGAGGGACTGTGAGGGGACTATGTATGAGGGGTTAGGAATGCTACTGGTAGGGTTTTTGGGGAATGAAAGGGTTTAGGGAATGATAGTTAGGGTTTAGGGATAACAATTAGGGTTTGGGATAAGTGAAAGTAGGGATTAGGGTTAGTAGTTTTAGGGATATGGGGAATAGGAAATAGGTAAATATGAATGAAAAGGGAGGGAGAGCGTGAAGCAAGGGAGTGAGGGAATGAAAATGGTAGGGGTGTAATTTAGCAGCAAAAATGCAATTTGTAAACCTTAGGTAGTGTTTTTTAACAAGCAATGTAGGGAGCTAGGGTTTCAATGTTAGGTCCCTATAATACTAGTGATTACCCCATTACTATTGTAGTTGTATACCTTATTAATACTGTTTTGCCCCTATTGTCCCCCTATTGTTATTGTTGTGCCCCATAGAATCCCTCTATTGTTATTTTTGTGGCTTTATATTGTTATTGTTAGGTCGGTTGGGTTATATTGTGACTCCTTACACTCCTATATATAGAAAGGAGGTTTTGTCATTTGAATCATCCAAGAATTGTTCATTTGTGTAATGTAAAGGAGGTTGCCCGCTTGAAGAGGCTGAATTATATGGTGTTCAACTATCTTTTCTATCTTTTTGTGAGCCGGCTCATAACATTTGGTATCAGAGCTTTGGATTCTAGGGTTTTGCTGATCCAAATACGTCATTGTGGAATTTTGCTATAACTTTTTTTCTGCATTGTTTTAGAAGCTAAAAAAAAACCCATTTTAGACAAAATCACACTGAACCTTGAGTCCAAATGTCAAAGATTTTCGCACTAAATTCCTGGAGATATGATCTGAGGAAGTTGGTCTTTTTGCAGACTCTTGAATTACATTCCAAACAAGTGACCTGGGGAAAATCATCATAACTTTCTCTCTGAGCATCGGATTGAAATTTCATAGGAAGGTATAGAAAGAGGACGGACTATAGTTTCTTGTATATATTTTTCAGAGCCAAAGGTCGAATCAGTGTCTCGTGGCACGTCGTACAAGTTCACTCTACTGAACTAGTCTATAATCAGGTCACTGTGGGAGATTTGGCATAGCTCTTCCTAGAGAATCTAATTTGGATGACACTGGTGGCACTGGAAAAAGAACACAGAGGGCTACCGCAGGTCACAATTTCAGAACTGGATGATCTGAAATTACATCGATACATCAGATTCAATATCAAGCTCCTATAAAGTGAAAAAAGGTGTGTAGTTTTTTAGAATTTTTGCATAAGCTTGGTTTGAAAATTAGTTTGAAGGAATTCAAAGGGAATAGTAAAGCATTATTATCAGTAATTGATGCCCCGAGGAAAGAAAATGCAAACACCTAGTAAGCAACCTAAAAGCTCTAGCATGACTCATGAAGAAGAGGAAGAAATACAACATGATATATCAAAATTACGAGACCAAGTGCAACAAGTGTCACTTACACAAAAAGGAACAGAACCTAAGATGGATGGTTTAAAGAAAGATGTAGAAGCTAAGATGGATGGTTTAAATAAAGGTGTAGAAGCAAAGATGGATTGTTTAAAGAAAGGTGTAGAAGCTAAGATGAATGACGTGGAAGCTAAGATGAATGACATGGAAGCTAAGATGGACAATTTGAAGATAGATTTGAAGATAGGCATGGAAAATTTGACGACGAATTTGAAGACAGATTTAACAAAGTTTCTACAAAAAATGCTTACTAATGGTGAAAGGGTAGTAAAGGAAACTCATGATGAGAACAAAAGGAATCTTAATCATGATTTCATAGACTCTAATGTTGGATCAAAGACCCACCATATTCTAAAAATATATATGAGGAAGTTTGATGGCAAGGATCCCACAACATGGATATTACAGATGGAGCAATTTTTCGATCTCAATAATGTGCAAAACACACAAAAGGTACGTATTGCAACTTTATATTTGGAACCAAATC
>APFE031228588.1:7495-64299 GCA_000404065.3 Pinus taeda | reverse complement strand
GTTCATTTTGGCAACAGGGGAGAAGGTTTCAGTGTAGTCAATGCCTTCAACCTGTGAAAAGCCCTTAGCAACAAGACGAGCTTTATGTTTATCAACTTTCCCATCTGGTCCATACTTGGTTCCGTAAACCCATTTACATCTAACAAGTTTGCGTCCCTTTGGTAGAGGAACAAGATCCCATGTATCATTTGCCAACAATGAATGATATTCTTCATTCATAGCTTCTTCCCAATGTGGATGGCCTGAAGCTTCTGCAAAGTGTCAGGTTCATGATTTACTGGAGCTTGAGCTAGTAAAGAAGAGGCTCTTTCAAACTGAGAACGTGCTGATCTGTAGGATCTCCGGCAAGATCACCTGCTGCATCCCGAGTAGCACGGACCCATCTTGGAAGTTGAGGATCCTGAGAAGGTGGGGGAGGATTGTCATCCTCACTTTCATCATCTGAAGAAGAAATGTTTCAAAAGTAGAAGAGATAGGAAGAGGTGGCACATCCGCCGGACTAGGCTCACAGGCCGATTTATTTTCATCAAATTTTACATCTCTTCTAATGATAACATTTTTGGACTTAAATGGAATAAGTCTATAACCTTTTACATCTTCAGAATATCCAACAAAAGTACATTTCTCACTCTTAGGTTCTAAAGCTTTATGCTTTTCATCTGGAATATGGGCCCATGCTTCACTTCCAAAAATACGAAAGTGACTTACATCTGGTTTAATGGAACTCCAAGCTTTTTCTGGAGTGATATTCTTTAGAACCTTAGTAGGAGTGCGATTTATTATATAATTTGCACAATTAATTGCTTCGGCCCAAAACTAAGACTGAGTCCTTTAGATTGCAGCATACAATTAGCCATTTCCTTTAAGGTGTGATTTTTCCTTTCAGCTACACCATTTTGTTGTGGAGTGTATGGAACAGTATGTTGCATTTGAATTCCATTTTCGGTGCAAAAGTTGATGAATGTGTTTTTAACATATTCTCCACCATTATCAGTTCTTAGCTTAAGAATTTGATGTCCAGATTGTTTTTCAACAAAGGCTTGGAAGGCCAAAAATGTGTTAAATACTTCGCTCTTGAGTTTTAAGAAGTATACCCAAGTGCGTCTGGAAAAATCATCAATGAAAGTTAAGAAATACTTGCAGCCAGAGAATGAAGCAACAGGAAGTGGACCACATAAATCACTGTGCACAAGCTGTAAAGGCGCTGAGGCGTGCCAAGAGGCACGTTTTTCAAAACTGTCCCGATGATGTTTTCCGAGTACACATCCGGACCAAACACCATCTCTGCAAGATACCATAGGAAGACCTGTCACCATATTTTCTTTACATAGATAATGAAGGGAGCGATAGTTTAAGTGACCAAATCGCTCATGCCAAAGTTTGCTCACTTCATCATTATGAGCAACAAATACTGAGGGAAGATTTGATGACCCAAAGTTGTGAAACTTATACAACCTTGTGGAATCATCAGCAATACCAGTAGCTAGAATCTGTATAGGATCTCTTAGATCCTTGATTACAACATCATGAGGTGAAAATTCAACAATTTTACCTTCACCTGAATGAGTTATCTGATATACAGATAGAAGGTTGCTGGATAAGGTTGGAACACATAATACATCATTAAACTGACCATTGTCTAGATGAACAGTTCCAGTCCCTACAACATTAAGAGATCTATCATCACCAACATATATATTTTTGGTGTTACAATCATGTAAAGAAGAAAACATGGCTTTGTTTTTGGCCATGTGATAAGAGGCTCCAGAATCAATGAGCCACTCATGAGAATGAGAAGAAGAAGATACATTTAATGCATAACCAGACTGAGATGATTGACAACGACATGCAGAAAGTGCCATTCCTGAAGATGAAGTTGAAGTTGAAGTAGAAGAATGCTCCACATGGATGTTATGTTTCTTCATTGCGGCTTCCAAGGCTTCCATCTTCTTAAAGCATTTAGATTCTAAGTGGCCATCTCGATTACAAAAGTTACAATGTCTATCAGTCTTCTTCCATTTGTTTTTATTGGTCTTATCATTTTGCTGAAATGATCTTTCATTTTGAGACTGAGTTTGCTTAGGACCCTTGTTTGGTTTAGGACCATTCTTTTTAGGATATGACTTCTTAGGATTCTTTAAATTTGGTTGCTGCTGGGCGGCTAATGCTTTCTTGGAAGAGTTTCCAAGATTAAGAAGACCAAGGTGTAAGAGTTTTTCTTGTTCTCTTATTAAAGAATCACAAAAAGAGTCAAAGGAAGGGGCCTTGTAGTCTTTTCCTTGACAAATGAAAGCTTCCCTTGTAGAATGGAAGGTGGAAACAATTACAGAGTAGGCTGGTCCCAACTTAGTAAGGATGGAATAAATAAGGTTACCATCTTCTTTCTTAATCTTAACACCTTCCAAGAGATATCTAAGGGTCTTGAATTTGGACAAGAAATCTTCAATGCAAGAAAAATTATTAGGATCCAATGTAAGCAACTCATTTTCAAGTTGATGGGCTCTAATTTCATTTTTATTCCCAAAAACTTTAGTGATTTGTTCCAATGCTTCATGAGGAGTATCAAGTTCTGCAATATGGAATCTAAGATAGGAGAAATAGACATCCCATCAACCGTGCTTGTCTTGTTATCTTTCATTTTGGAACCTTGTCTTCATCTGTTGGTTTCTTCTCTTGGCCTGGCTATTTGTAGAGACCTTTACTTCTAAGTAAATCTTCCATGTATTGATGCCCATTGACAGTAGTTAGTGTACGTCAAGAATGCCTTGCATGACCTTTCCTTTTTTTAAAAAACTGAGCTGTGTGCTGGAAAGTAAGTGTTTAATGGATACGATCTCGAAACAATAGCTGTTTTAAAAAAAACGGCTCTGAAAAAAGCTTCCGGATGAAGAAGTTATGGCTTTTTGAAAAAAAATTGTTGAAGTTGCCGGCAAAGTGCGCGAATGTGCGGGAATGAAAAAAAACGCCCCCACAAAATGGAGATTTGAAACCAAGACCTCTACTCTCTTAAAATAGCTTTGAACCAATTGATCTATACAAAAAATTTGAGAGAGAGAGAGAGAGGGGGAGGGGGGCTTTGGTTTGCGTGCTTGCCTTGAGAAACCTCTTTTTCCATACAAAACACAAAACACAAAACCCAACACGGACATGCAAAGAAAAAGAACCTTATTGCTTGAAGTTAGATTTACCCAAAAAACTAAATATTTAAAAAAAATTGAACCTTGTGGCTCAAAGTTAGCTTTAGCCGAAAAACTAAATATTTTTCTCAATGTTTCTGATTTTCCGAGATCACACTAACATGCAGGGAAAAGAGCATACGCATGAGAAAAAATCCTTCCTTTCTGTTTCTGATTTGCCCAGATCGCACAGAGTCACAGGGCAAAGAGCATACGCAGAAATGAAAGGTATAGATCCGGTTTTAAAAAAACTAAATAAACCGAAACCGAAATAAGCAGAGAGAAAATAACAATAAACTGCAAATAAAGACTGTATACCTCTAGATCTTAAAAATGACGCAGATAGGGCTACCGGAAACCTTTTCGCGTGAAACGAAAGGGGTTCCTCACTGGAAAAAATGCTCCAAACACAACAGAGCAGTCCTCTCGGCCCGAAAGCAGTCTGAAATAGTAGATCTAGGAAACGACAGCCGCATGCAGTTCTACGGGCTTCAGATTTGGATCACCAACGGACGCGGCCCTCAAATAGCTTTGATACCATGTAGGAATTTACAGGGTAAGTTCCTCAGACAGAACACCAAAAGGACACCGCTCACAAACAGATCACAGATCAATACACCAGTATTTTGACGTGGTTAAAACCCTCAGAGAGGGAACCAGTCCACGGCCTGCGCCAACGTGGCTACTACAGGCAATTTATTAATAAAAGAATGAAAATTTACATAAGCTTCTCTCATGCACGGTTAACCTACAAATGACCCTCCATGCGCTTTAAATAGAATTCATGGACCAATCGGGTGTCAAGCCACGGATCAAGTGTCGGTAATCCCGAGGAGAGAATGAACCGTCGGATCACTACATATCGTGACCGTCGGATTGTAAGTTACAAAATGTACAACGGTAAAGAAACACACTTTACCTAACTCTATACTAGACCAAGTTGAACTTAACTATTTCCTATGTGTCGGAATATCCTAACAATTACAGGGCGTTGAACAAAATCACGCTCAAGAAGAGGTACTGTGAAAATTCTGGAATCCAAAATCCTACAACAATAACTGATTAAGTGTCTTCTATTTGTTAAATGAATTGAACAATTTTTTACTTCATCCTATGCTAAATATTGAAACTAATACACTACAACCTTCACAAATACAATACCGTGGAAGAAAAATAATGCTGGAAGACTAGATGCACACACAAATACACAGTTATGTTTGGACCAATGTCCCTGGAAAACTCAACTTGGTAAAACCGGTGCAACAATTGAGGGTTTTATTATTATGCAGTAGTAAATGTAAGTACAAAACTATGGATTCTCAAATCTAGCAATCCATATAGAGAAATCACTGACAATATGTCTAGTGAGAAAAATATCACTCCCACTGGTGATTCAACATTGATCTCCGCTGCCTCTACGCAGTCCCTGCGTTAGCCTACGCAGTACTGCGTCCCACAACTCGCAATTACATCTCTCTTGCTCTTTGATCAACTGTTGTCTGGAAGATGGACTATCCTGGCCTCCAGGCTCCCACTCCGACTTCTGGAACTGAATCACTACTTCTCCCAACAAAATACGGATTCCCCTCCGAAACACCGCGTTGCCTCTACGTGGCTCTACACTGCCTCTCTGTGGCACTGATTGCCTCTCGTTGGTACTCATTGCCTCTTTGCAATGCACTCTCACTGCTTCGAGCTCACTCGCTCTCTCTCCGGTAACTCAGTGCTGCGACTCTGGAGTTCGATCTACCAGTAAATTCGAATTGCTGGTGGCTTAAGTGTGTTCTCCAACCCCCATCAAATTCCTTCTTATAATCTCTCATTGAGACATCAACGACCAAGATTAAAACATAATCAATGGCGAAGATTAACTAGAACTAGATCCATGTCTTCTTCTAGAAGATTCTCACCATGACTTAATTAATACCCTTTAATTAATCAGATTTCCTAAGTTTAGACTTAGGAAACATTAAAGAACGATGAATTATTCTAATTAAGACGTCTTTAGGTGGAATTTCCAGAAACTATTTCTGGGTTTTGGAGAATACATGTATTCTAGCCTCTCCACCAAATTTCGTGGCTAGAACACATCCAATGCTACAAAAACTAATAGGTACCCCCTGCCCAGGATAGATGATATTCTGGATCAGTTGCAACAAGCAAAATAATTCACCAAGTTGGACTCAATGTTTGGATATCGCTAGGTTTAAGTCAAAGAAGAAGATACCTGGAAGACCGCATTCAAAACCAGGAAAGGTTTGTATGAGTGGTTAGTCACGCCATTTGGCTTATGCAACACACTGGCTACGTTTATGAGATTGATGAATGATTTACTGCACCCTTTTATAGATTCATTTGTTATTTTTTATTGTGATGATATACTGGGATACAATGCTACTTGGGAGGAGCACATCTCACATTTGACGCAGGTGCTAGAGACATTAAAGAAGCACCAATTGCTAGCAAAGCTCAAGAAGTGTGAGTTTGCACAACAGTATTTGGTGTATCTGGGTATGTGATAGGTGGAGAGCCGAAGATAGATCTTGCCAAGATGGAGGCCATCATGAAATGGCTGGTGCCTACTAATGTTCCTAAGGTCAAGAGTTTCATTGGGGCAACAAAGTACTTGAAGAAATTCATAGCCTCGTTTTCAGGGTAGCAGTTGTTGGAGAATCTAGTATGGAAACTATTTAGACAATTCTCTGTATCCTTAATAATTGCCTATGAACTTTAGTTAGCTTCTTATTTGTCATGTCCAACTAGCTTCTTATTTGTCATATCCCTATTTTTATTTTGCTCTATATTACAACTAGGGTGGATTTACAAGGCACAAGATGGCTAGGTCATGGGAGCAGGTTTATGTCATCAGGGGTTTCGGGGGTGTTTTGAGGAGTTTTTATGGGGTCTGATGGCATTCGCTTGACATATTCTATCATCCACACAACTTTCCTTTCACTTTGTTGCATTCTGACAACTTTGAGAAAATGGGGGTATTATTGAGCCTTAATTAATTTCGCTCGAGGTGGCATTTTGGGAGAAATATTTGATGAAATTGTTGGACAACTGGTATTGTGTGGATGGCTAGTGGCCTAGTGAAAGCATCTACAAGTGTATTGGAATTGATGTCAGCGGTCATGCTGGGGAGATGTGTTGGGTAGTTGGCAGTGCCCAATAGTTGGCAGGAGTGTTGGCATTGATGTCAACCAGACAAGCTTGGATGCTTGTTGTAGCAAATGTTGGTAGTGATGGCTTAGAAGGAAGTCATGGTAGCTGCAGGCTTCATGTAGAGAATCATCACAGTAGCAGGCTTATTGGAGAAGCTATCAAATGATGATTACAGTGATGGCCCAGGAGGAAGTCCATTGTTGTTGCAGGCCTCATGCTAAGGACACATTGTGGGTGTGATTCCTAGCTGTTTGGAGAGCCAAGGAGTAGAAGAATGGCAGTGAGTTTGGAGCCATCGTTTGAGGTAGCATATGGGCTCAAAGGATAATCGGGCCATTTCCATTGGAAAGTGATCTAGAAGAGCTTTCCAATGATGTGCAAAAGTCCAGAAATGGACCTGTGGCTCAAAAGTTATGACCTGCTAAAGTTCAAAGTGTTAAAGCCCTAAGTAGGTAGGAATATCAAAGATCAGAGCATTGGAGGTCTCACAAGTCGGAGATCGGAGATCCCGCATATTGGAACTCCCGGCATATAGCATATTGGTGATTGGAGGTTCCAAGGTGCAACGCACAACGGAAGCAATTCGCTGATTAGCGATTAGCGATATCGCAATATCGAAGGTCCCAACATATCGCATATCGACATTCGGAGGTTCCAAGGTGCAACACACAATGGAAGTAATTCTCCGATTAGCGATTAGCGATATCACACTATCGAAAGATCAGCAGCATGGCATATCGGTGATCCCGCATGTCGGAGGACAAGGCCATATCGGCAATCGACTTTTGGCATTTTCAAAAGTGACATGCATTGGGATGTTGCGATCTGCGAACACCGATTGAGTTAAACAACCGTGATTGAGGTTTCTTTGTTAAAATCGTCGCGGAGGCCAAAAAGGGATTTACAGAGGAATTCGTTGAAAAACTAGGGAAAGCGAGGCCTCTTTCTCTCTCCTCCAAGCAGGACACGTGGAGCCATCCGGTTGGGTTTGATAAGGACATATGGCAGTCATAGATGAGCTCTGATGTGGACACATGGCAGGATCCGATAAGGCCAAGTGGCTGCTAATGTCAGCATGATGTGGCAGTACAAAGGGACATGTGGCAGGCATTTTTGGTGTTTTGAGGTGGCCTAATGAGCCATAGCCTGGTGACATGTGTCACCACTCAAGAGACACCACATGGTAGTGATGATGTCACATTGACCATCGAGAATCATAGCTTTGCGATGGTTGGCACATTGGCCACTTTTGGAAATCGCCAATTAGAGGGCTTTGATATGAGCGCTAGCACGCGGTCGCGAAGTGTTAAGAAACCAAGGTCTAGGGATGAACAAAGGGGCCTATCGACAATCGGTGATTTGTGGTTGCTGGCATATGGGTAACAAGTGGAAATCCCCGATAAAAGGACTCCGATGTGGTTAGCGCTTAGTCGAAGAACTTATAGAACTAAGGGCTCTAAGCTCTTAAAAAAGGAAAAAGACCCTCGACACAACGTTGAAAGACTTAGTGCCTTAGGTCATGGCATCCGATCACTGCCCTTGGTCCTATGAAGAGAAATGCGAAAAGGGACTAGAACAAAGAAGAGAAATGCGAAAAGGGACTAGAACAAAAAGGGCCAAGGACAATCGGAATTCATTGCTTTCATATGTCTGTTTGTGAATAAAGTTCCGATAGAGGAAAAACTCCGATAAAGTGCAATACAAAGGAGAAAAGGCCTCAAGCACAACGTGTGAGGGATTAGCGCTTTAAGGCTAAGCCTCAGGTCATGGCACCCGGTCTTATGATGGAATCTAGCAAAGGAGCTAAAACAAAAGGGGCTTGACATAATTGGAGGTCGGCAATCAACAGTTTCTCAGTGTTGCACCACGATATTGCATTGCGATGTATTTCCTTCGATAAAGCATGGTACAGAGTATTGAAGGGTGTATGGGTCGACAACTGTGTGAGTAAATGCTGAACAAAGGTTTGGTCTCGGGAATGAAGGTCGATTGTCGACGATCTCTAATACAAGTCAACAAGGACAATGGTCCATAGAGAAGTCATACCTAAGCACAGAGAAGCCATGCTGAAGTATTATCAAGCACGTTGACCCTTGAATAGACAGGGAGAGTTGCAGACAAAGAGGATTGTCCCTGGGTTGAGTATGCAGGTGAACTAACCAGTGGCAGATGCAACCGCAACATTGATCCGGATTTAAACAGGAATGAAATAAAATACAGAGAACCATATACACAAAGATGCAGCGGAAATAATGTTTCATTTCATTAATGGAAAATACCGAAATATGCTTACAACCAGAATTGGAAATAAACCAGCTAGGGCGATGGTAGATGGTAGCTTATCTCTGAGAAGATATGTGCGGCTACATGTCTCTGAACTGTTCCGAACTTGTGTTACAATGAGGCTCGAAGGCCTATTTATTATTGAGAAACAATGGAAAACCCTTCACATTCCAAAACCGACCCTTAGAAGATGAAACGCCAAATTGTGGGCCCCGTTTTGGGTAAATTGGTACATCAATTTCCCGGGGTCGTAACTTTGGCATACGATCTCCGTTTGACGCGTATGATAGCTCGTTAGAAAGATCTATCCGAGGACTACCACTTTGGGAAGGACAACATCGGTCCATGGACCCATGTTGCGCCCAGATTTCCCAAAAAACGTCGTTTAGGGCCTCAAAACGGCTCTGGAAGTTCAGGACCCGAAAAACTGCTAAAAATAGTAGATTGTGCTACAATTACGGAAACTGAAAAACTGAAAGAGATAGTTGCGGGGGTCCAAATGGGATAGGTGGGTGGCCACCAACATCCACCTGGATCAGATCAGTAACTTCGGAAGGATCCCTAATGGTCAACTGGTTCCTTTGTTAAAGCCTAGCAGATTCTGTGTAACAGGCATAAGCGGTGGCGAACCAAGTGCTTTCCAAGTAGTTGAGGAAAGGATACTCACTGATGCACCTTCATCTATGATAGTGCCAAACATGATCATTTTACAAAATTTTCCTATGATCCGGAAATGTACATAAGAAGGAAGGTGGGATCTCGCTAGTCGATTCCAATCAAATGAAGTGACTAGACTACTTGGAGGGGGTACCGAATAAACAGGAGAATTAACCCCTTGAGTTACGAAAACTGGAAGGTTTTCCTCCTATCTAGATGGAACAGGTGGATTGTCCCCAAGTTCGTTAGAATCTGAAGTAACAAAGAAAATTTGAACGGTATCATTCTCACTCTCTTCAGGATGGGTACGATTATCTGAAGGTAAAATTGGGTCAACTGTCACCTCGACCTATTGACTTTGGTCAGGTATAGACTCATAAGATTCACTTTTAGAGAGAGTGGTTTCGACTGACGGTTGATTTAAGTCAGTCAATTTTTCAACCAGTAAAGGACTTCGGGAGAGTTTCCTGTAGCCAGATGGAAGTCACTGTGGTGAAGCAGGATGGTTAAACAACACCCTTTTGGCTTCATCCAAAAAAATACAATGGTGAAGGGAATGATTACCTTCACATAACCTACATGGAACTTTGACCTTTCCTTTCTGTCCATGAACTTTACTATCACTAGTCGAAGGAGTGTTACCAACATGATCTCTAGAAGTTGATGACATAGGATGGTTTGAACGGGGAGACCATTCTTTCAAGATCCGAGGAAAGCAAGGACAATCTTGATGAAAATGGTCTCCTCTACAAATTATGCATGAAAATTTGGGCCTGGGAAGTTTAATGTGTGGATTTTCACCAGATGATGCATTGAAATCAATGGTTGCTTGGTTGCCCCCTCTCTGATTTGGCTTCTTCTTCTTTTCCTTCCCTTTCTTCTTCTTCTCAGCCACCTGGTTACTAGCATCACTACTTTCACCAAGCGAAGAGGAAGAAGGGGAGGGAGAAACAAACGAAGAAGAAGGCGAAGGGTCAACTTCAGTATCAACTGGAGGCTGATTCGATTGCGGAGGAATCGCGGCATTTTGAACCACAGAGGTTGAAAACAGCCATATTGGTAGGCCAATGGTGAGTCTCAGAAGGGACAATGTAGCCATATAAGGAGCACCAATATTTCTCTGATAAGGAAAAGGACTAGGATTCCCCTCAAAAGGGATTCCTTGATGAGTAGACTCCGGATTCGATTCCATATGTCTCAACCTAAGATCTTTTGGAAATAATACTGAGAGGGTGGGGTGAATCAGTATTATCACATCAATAAAACTTTTTCATTTTCATATTCAGATTCATATATGCTACTTCCACAACTTCTTATGATTTAGTTAGTTGATCCTTAATGAGTGCATTAGAACATTATCAACCATATTAACAGTAAACAGGTGCAGTAAAATAGAACATATCATCACACATAAGCCACACACATGAACACCATGATATAAGGTGGAAACCCAATGTGGGAGAAAACCACCTACTGCAAGTCATCTCATTCTTCTTCTTAATAAGAAAATCCTTTTATAATATTTTTGTACTGGTGCAGTCTTATACCAGTACGCAGGCTTCTACCCGCAGAGAGCTAAAACCCTCTCTCGTTCTCCAGTCTCTCCTGGAAGGGAGCTACAACCCCCATAGTTCTTGTACTAGCTAAGATACTAGTACGTAGGTGCCGACCTACAATCGTCTCTCCTCCAGGTACCACGTTTCATACATTTTCAGACTGGATATTCCTAAAGCACAACACATAATCTGAAAGGCCACGTTTCATCCAATTTTCATACTGGACCCATTAATATCATTGAAGCACATAATCAATCAATCTTCTGAATAACCCAAACATCATATCAATACATATACAAGGATAATATATGTGTTAGCACCCATATCTAGTCCATCAGATCACATAAATATGAGTCACTATGATCCTGATCCAATATTAGTTCTCATCCATCAATACTGAAGCTAAACACAATCAACCAAACAGGATATGCAGAATACTGACACCTTTAAACTGCCATCAAAACCCATCAACAACTAGAACCACCTGTGACTTCATAGCTCAAATTGTATACGCTACTACAATGAACCAAACCTGCATACATACGCGCTTACACCAAAGCCAACCCGCGTATAGATCTATAAATATTCAAACATGACTTGCAGCGATTCCAAACTTAAGTTATACCCAGATCAGATCATTACAAGCGTCAGTATACAGATCTAGAATAAGCATAATCAAATATATAGGGATAGTTCATTTCAAACCATTTGATCCCGATCTATCCTTAGATCTTGTTCTCCATCAACCAGTGAGATCCCTCTTTAGCTCAGATCCAGATCTGCACCATAACCCAATCACAGTATTCCAAATCTATCACTTTATCAGATATTCAATAATTCAGATGATGCCTTGCCAAATGATCTCCTTCCTCTTTTATAGCCTTAGGCCTTTCACAATACCATGGACCAAAAACCATAACAATTCAATACCATGGACCCAATACCTGGGATCAACACTTTTGGATGCAATACCACACACCAAAACCATAGGATAAAAAACTTTCGGATTAATACCATGAACCAACCATAATATTTCCCATGTGCGTGCGCTTTTCTTTGCATGAAAATGCGTGAACTTTTCTCTGCATGAAAGTGCATGAACTTTTCTCTTCATGAAAGGAACTTTTATCTACATGAAAGTGCATGAACTTTTCTCTGTGTGAAAGGAACTTTTCTCTGCATGAAAGTGCGTGAACTTTTCTTTACATGAAAGGAACTTTTCTCTGCATGAAAGTGCGTGAAATTTTATTTTCATGAAGGGAACTTTTTTTGCATGAAAGTGCGTGAACATTTCTCTGCGTGAAAGTTCGTGAACCAGAAAATAAATTTGCTGCACTATAACTTATCATCTGAGATGAGTGGGTTGCCATCAAGTACAACATATGTATCATAATGCCAACAGAGTGATCAATGTTACACTTGGTAATAGGAGGATCACCCATGAGAAACTGCGCAAGGAAATAGGAGCTTGGAGGGCAATGTGGAAGACTTATGAGAAGTCTATCTTTCCTATGAGCATCTGTGAGGATTGTACTAAGAGCTGGCTAGCTGTGAGAGCTAAAGCTTTGTGTAATTCTGAGATATTTCCAACTTCTATGATAATATAGATAGTGGGGTTTTTAGCTTAGGCTTTCCCCTGAGTATTCTTCTGTGTCTCGTGTGCATTGATTCTTCTTCTGGTTATATGTGTTCAGCTTGATCTTGCTAAAATCTTTTAAGCTACTACAAGTTTGATTGTAGAAGTAGATTAAAGCATTTTTCTTTAGTTGTATTGCATTATCAGGTTAATCTACAGCCAGAATTTCTACATGGTATCAGAGCAAAGGTTATTGGAGCTGTGAACAGTATACTGAGAAGAGAATTCGAAGTTTGAAGTTCAGGGTTGCAGGTTCAAATCCAATTCATATCATACTTCAGGTTGGTGGTGTTCTATGGCTTGAGACTCGAGTATGCCTTGGAAGGCAGTTCGAATTACATAGAATGGAAGTTGTATTAGAAGACAATGGCTTGAAGGATTTCATTGATCAAGAAATCCCAAAGCCAGTTGCAGCTAATGAACAAGAGTTGGCTGAGTGGAAGAAGTGTGTGGCGAAGGTGAGACAGATCATCCTAAAGGGAGTTTGAGACCATATTGTCTCGAGTCTCCATGGGAAGGATACTCCATTTTCAATGTGGAAGATATTGAAGGACCTCTACCAGAATAGTAGTGACCAGAGGAAATTGGTGCTCAAGGATAAGATTCTGAAAATCAAGATGGAGAAGGACGATACTATTTCCACATATCTGAACAAGCTCACCACCTGTAGAGATAATATTGGTAGTGTGGGAATAACTACCTCCGATGATGATATGGCGAGCCTTGCTCTCCTCGGACTTCCAAAGAGCTAGAATAGCTACCAGGACTCTGTGAATGGAAGGGAGAAACTGTTGGATTGGGAACGATTGTGGTCAGATCTCATGCAAGAGGAGATCAGGAGGAGCACACGAGATGGTTCTTCATCCAAGAATGATGATGAAGAAAATCTGGACTTAGCAATTAAGGCAAGGAAAGGGAAGGGGAAGGCTTCCCATTCCAAATCGAATTCTTCTCATGGAGGGAAGAAGGTTGAAAAGTCTAAAGTGAGATGCTTTAATTGTCACGAGATGGGACATTATGTGACTAATTTCCCATCGAAGAGGTCCAAGAAGGGATCCTCAAAAGGATCGGAAGATGAGGCATTAGCCTCTCAGTTCGAAATGGACTTTAGCCTCATCGCATGCATGGTGTCATTGATGGTGGGTTGTGTTTGGTATCTTGATAGTGGAGCCTCATTCCACATGACTGGCAATAAAAGTTTATTCAGTACCTTGGAGGAGAAAGACCTCAAGATGCACATAGAGATGGGTGGCGATGAAAAGTACAATGTTTCAGGAGTGGACACGATTTCTTTTCAGAGGGAGAATGGAGCTCCTCTCACCTTGATAGATGTGAAGTATGTGCCTGGACTGAAGAATAACTTGGTATTGGTCGTGATGTTGGAGGACAAAGGCTACAATGTTGTCTTCAATAAAGGAAAGGCGTTCCTAAGACACATAGCCATGGGTTAGACCAAGAGGATAGGGATTCCGGTGAATAATATCTCTAAAATAGAGGTAGATGATTGTGCAACATTGAGTTCGAAAGCAAATTGGTGCAAAGCTAAGACATTGGTGAGTTGTGGCATAGGCGATTGGGCCATTTGCATCATGAGGCATTGAAGTTAATGCAACAGATATCTACACGACTTCCCAAAGGTAAACTTGAGCAAGTTGACACATGCAAAGGTTGTACCTTGGGAAAGTACGCTAAGTCTTCCTTTCATGATCGAGACAGTCAAGCATAAGCAATCTTAGAGTGAGTTCATACTGATGTGTGTGGACCATTCTCGACAACATCCACAGTGAAGCAAAGGTATTATGTGATTTTAATTGATGATTATTCTCGTAAATGTTGGATTTATTTCATGCAGAAGAAGGACCAAACCTTCTCAAAGTTTTGTGAGTTCAAAGATTTGGTCGAGAAAGAGTCAGGGAAGAAGATCAAGGCCTTGAGAATCAAAAATGGTGGTGAATATGTCTCTTGAGAGTTTAAGGACTTCTGTGCAGCGGAAGGAATTAAATGAGAGTTGACGGCACCTCATAACCCACAGTAGAATGGGGTGGCTGAAAGGAAGAACAGAATGATTGTAGGGGCAACACGGGCGATGCTGCATGACCAAGGCCTACCACTTCACTTGTGGGCCGAGGCATGCAACATAGCAGTCTATTTACAGAATAGAAGCCCAAATCACATACTTGGGATGAAGACACCAGAGGAAGCTTTCTACGGTAAGAGACCATATGTGGGTCACTTCAAGATCTTTGGCTCATCGGTATATTGCCATGTGACAAAGGATGCACGGAAGAAGCTTGAGCCAACAACAAGGTTGGGGATACTTGTGGGGTACACTGATACACCCCACAACTATCGGGTGTATTTTCCTACTAGTCGGAGGGGAGTGGTTTGCAGAGATCTCAAGTTTGATGAGCAGAAGGCCATGCGAGTTTCCCTTGAGAGGGATCTCCAACTACAAGTTGTGGAGGAACTATTGGTTTCTAAGGAGGAGGAGCCTCAGACTGATATGGAGAAGCTACATGTAGAGGATCCAAGCTTAGAGACATCCACTCAGGTAGAGTCTTCCAAAGATGGACAGAAGCGTAGAAGAGAAGCTAATAGATTGTTGTCGGATGCGAGAGAGAATGTGGGAGAACCATCTTCTCAGCACAGACATAGGAGATCACCTGAGAGGTACATTGGATACATGGCCCTTGTTGGGGAATGTGTTGAGACCGAGCTGTCTTCCTTTGAGGAAGCAGTGCAGCAGCCGATTTGGGTTGATGCTATGATGGAGGAGTATGACTCCATAGTTTGTAATAGTGTGTGGGACATGGTCCTGAGACTGGAGAACATGTCATTTGTGAGTTCCCATTGGCTTTATAAGGTAAAGCAAGCTGCCGATGGTAGTGTGGAGAAGCATAAGGCAAGATTTGTTGGCCGTGGTTTCTCACAGGTAGGGAGATTGACTATCATGAGACTTTTGCTCTTGTCGCAAGGTACTCATCTATCAGATTGATGTTGGCACTATCAGCACAGATGGGTTGGAAGATCCATCCGATGGATGTGAAGACTGCATTCCTCAATGACAAGATTGAGGAAGAGGTGTACATAGAGCAACCGGGAGGTTTTGAGACCTTCGATCATGAGTCGCGTGTGTGCCAACTCAAGAGAGCTGTGTTTAGGCTGAAGCAAGAACCTCATGCTTGGCACACCAGGATAGACAACTACTTCACCAGGTTGGGCTTCACAAAGGGAAGTGGATGCGAACTTGTACCACATCATGGTGAAAGGTAAGCCATTGATAATTGTACTTTATGTTGATGATCTCATATTGACAGGTGATGATCAGTTGATCATGTCTTGCAAGGAGGACCTTGCAAGAGAATTCGAGATGAAATACATGGGTCTCATGCATTACTTCCTTAGCATGGAAGTGTGGCAGAAGGATGGGGAGTTGTTTGTGACTCAAGGCAAGTATGCCAACGTGATACTCAGGAGGTTCCACATGGAGAAATGCAAGCCCATGTAGACTCCTCTAGTAGGTAACTAGAGGAAGGAGGATGCTACTTCAAGAGAAGTAGTAGAGGCTACTGTGTACAGGTATCTTGTGGGTTCACTGATGTACTTAGTGAACACACGACTAGATTTGTGCTATGCTGTGAACCAGCTGAGTCAAGCTATGGTTCAGCTTACCAAGATGTTTTGGAAGGCGGAAAAGCATGTATTGAGATACCTCAAAGGCACATATTAGTATGGATTATGGAATAGATGGATAGAGGAAGTGAAGCTACAGGGCTTCACTGATGTAGATTGGGTAGGTAGTCCATTAGATCGGAAGAGCACACCAGGAGGGATTTTCAACCTTGGGTCGGCGACAGTTTCTTGGTATAGCAGGAAACAGAGGTCGGTTGCACTTAGCACCGCAGAGGCCGAATACATGGCTACAAGTCAGGCAACATGTGAGGCCATCTGGATGCGGAAAATTCTAATCGGTTTGTTTGATCAGAGGATGAATCCAACTGTGATCTATTGTGATAATCAGAGTTGTATCAAACTCTCTAAGAATCCAGTATTTCATGATAGGTCCAAGCACATCGATATCTGGTATCATCATCTCAGAGACTGTGTAGCGAGGAGGATCATGTTGTTATAGTATATTTCAACCGAGGAACAAGACACTGACATTTTGACAAAGGCATTGTCAAAGTGTAAATTCGAGTTCCATATAGACAAGATCGGGTGGTAGATAGTCCTTTTCTTGTTGAGAGGGAGTGTTGAAATGTGGCAACAAGAATATTCCAATTTTAATTTGTCCTTAAATTAAAATTGTGAATGAAAAATTGAATTTTGTCTCACCAGCTGCTTTAAAAATAATTAATTAATTCATCTTGAGTTAATTAGTTGGAGAAATTCAAGTTAGAAGTCTTTATAAAGTCATGCAATAGTTATCCCTTAAATTAAGGAGATTATCCCTTAATTAAGGAGATAAGGTTGAGTTATATTTGATTTGTAATTAGTTAGCTCAGTTTACTGAGTTAAGTCCAGTTAAATTAGTTACAAACTATTTGAGGAACTAATTGGGAGTTCAGTCAATTAATGCATGCATGCATCCGACTAATGTACTCCAGATAACTGAAGATTATCTCATCATTAACTCATGCATGTATATTATGAGAAAGACCTAGTTGAGATTAAATACAGGGATAGTGTACTATCAGTTGCATGTATTTTCCTA
Organism: Pinus taeda; assembly: GCA_000404065.3. Classification (NCBI taxonomy): domain Eukaryota; kingdom Viridiplantae; phylum Streptophyta; class Pinopsida; order Pinales; family Pinaceae; genus Pinus; species Pinus taeda. The sequence continues at coordinate 47,112 of APFE031228588.1, read as the reverse complement.
TAAGGAAAACTCATGCATGTAGAAGGAATTCATTCCTTGAGGATTGCGTAGTTTTACAGGGTGTGAGATCAATGTGAGTGATCAGTGTTACACTTGGTAACAAGAGAATCATCCAGGAGAAACTGCACAAGGAAATAGGAGCTTGGAGGGCAGTGTGGAAGACTTATGAGAAGTCTATTTTGCCTGTGAGCATCTCTGAGGATTGTACTGAGATCTGGCTAGCTGTGAGAGCTAAAGCTTTGTGTAATTCTGAGATATTTCCAACTTCTATGATAATACAAATAATGGGGTTTTTAGCTGAGGCTTTCCCCTGAGTATTCTTCTGTGTTTCATGTGCATTGAGTCTTCTTCCAGTTATATGTGTTCAGCTTGATCTTGCTCAAATCTTTTAAGCTTCTGCAAGTTTGATTGTAGAAGTAGATTAAAACATTTTGCTTTAGTTATATTGCATTATTAGGTTAATTTACAATCATAATTTCTACACCTTTGGGAGTCTCAAATATCTTGGAATGCTTGTCCAAGGCTTTTTGGAGATCTGGAGAAATAGATGATTTCGACGTGGGAACCTCTAGTGAACATAATTGTGCAATTATGATCTGATGTTATTTATTTAGAAGCTTTGTCATGTCATTAGAGATGATTATCTTTCCTGGTTTCCCTGCGATACCCCTTAAATCAACTTCCTCTGCTTCCCCAAAAAATTTCAAGAAAAGTTCTTGAAAATTAAAATCTATTGTACCCAAAGATTGGCACCATTGGACTCCTTATACAACATTAGCACCACCCATTGCAATGGAAAGCATTGGAATATTCAATACATATTCTCCCATGGATAACTTGATATTATGGTACTTTCAAAGGAAATTTATGGTTCCTCCATTTGCAACCATCACTTAACACTCTAGTGTTGGATATAGGAAGAAATTCATTTCCTTGGCTATCTTACAATGAATAAAGTTATGTGTACTACCCGAATTAATCAACACTAGTACCTTTTTCTTCTTCATACGTCCTTCCATCTTGAGAGTTTGAGTGGTAGTTCCTGCCAATGCATTACAAGATATGGTCAGATTCATTTCTTATTTCTCTAGGGTTGGTTCTTAGTGTATATCCTCTTATTTTTACATTTCTTGTTCCTTTTCTTCCTCCTCTTCACAATCTATGTAAAATAATTTCTTCTCAGCACACTTATGACCTTTAGTGTATTTTCTATCACAACTATAACAGAGCCCTTTTGCTCGTTTTTCTTCCAATTTTTGTGGTGTCAACCTTATAGGTTGTGGAAGGCTAGGGGCAACAACACTTCCATCTTTATAGTTGTGAGCGGTAGGATTCCTTGTTGCCATAATTTTTCTTTCAATTTTTCTTCCCACTTGAATGCCTTTTCCAATGAATTAGGTTCCCAAAGGCAACCTCCTATTGGATGTTATCCTTTAAGGTCCCTATGAACACATCAATCATATGCTCTTTTGGGATATCATTTACCCTTATATTCAATTTTGGAAGTCCTCAATTTTCTCCACCATTGAACCCTTTTGTTTGAGATTTATCAATTAACTAAAGAAGGTGTTTCTCTTTATATCCTCATAATGTGCCATCATTTCCTCTATAAAAATTGACCAAGTGACAATTTTTTTACGAGAGCAAAGCCATTGATACCATAAAAACTGATTGGGTTCCAAATATAAAGCTGCAATGCATACCTTTTGTGTGTTTTTCACATTATGGAGATCAAAATATTTCTCCATCTGTAGTATCCATGTTACGCGATCCTTGCCATAAAACTTCCTCATATCGATCTTTGGAACATGGTGGGTCTTCGATCCAATGTTAAAGTCTATGAAATCATGATTAACATTTCTTTTGTTCTCATTGTGAGTTTCATCTAATACCTTTTCACCATTAGGAAGAATTTCTTGTAGCAACCTTGTCAAACCTTCCTCGAAACCTTCCATTTCTTCTTTTAAACCATTCTTAAAATATTCCATATTATCTTTCATGTTAACCATATTAGCTTTCATGCCATTATTCAATCCTTCCATGTCTGATTTTAGGCTATTATTCAAACCATCCATCTTAGCCTCCATTTCATTTTTGGTTACTCTTTGTGAGGGTGAAAATTATTGCACTCAGTCTCATAATTTTGATATGTCATGTTGCATTTATTCTTCTTCTTTATGTGTCGTAGTAGAAATTTCGGGTTGCTTACTAGGCGTTTCCATTTTCTTTCTTCGACGCATCAATTAATGAGTATTATGCTTCACTATGCCCTTGGAATCACTTCAAATTATTTTTTCAAACAAAACTTATGTAAAATTAAAAAAAATACACACTGTTTTTTTCTTTGTAGGAGATCGATATTGAATCTATTTTATCTTCATAATGGTGGATCTCCAAGGTCTGAAATTTCATCTAGTGGTATCCCTCTGAGTCCTCTTTCCAACCTTGTAATTATGATTTAGATTTGATTCTCCAAGAAATAATTATGCCTAATCTCCCACAATGACCTGATTATAGACTCGTTCAATAGAGCGAACTTGTACTAAGTGCCACGTGTCACTGGTTCAACCTTCAGACCTAAAATCTATAACTAAAAAACTACATTCCATCCACGTTTGGTCACTTTTTACGAAATTCGAATATGATTCTCATAGAGAACATTATGATGATTTCCCAAGATCACCTGTTTGAGATGGAATTTGAGATCCTACAAAAGCCCTAACTTGCTTGGATTATATCTCCGAAAATATAGCGAGACAAGATCTGAAATTCAAAAAAAAAATTCATCAAGAGTTCTTATCAAATATGTTTTTTTTTTCATCTTCTGAAGCTTCATAGAAAAAATAAAATAGCGAAAATTCCACGAGGACCTGTTTGAAGAAACGAAATCCTAGAATCCAAAGCTCTGATACCAAATGTTATGCAAATAGCTCACAAAAAGATAGAAAATATAGATCAACGACTTCAAAATAACCTTGCAAGGGGGAAACCTCCTTTACATTACACAAATGAACAATTATTGGATGATTAATATGAAAAAACCTCCTTTCTATATATAGGAGTCTAAGGGGCCACAATATAATCATAGCCGACATAAAAATAATAATTTAAGGGCACAACAATAACAATAGTGGGCTTCTATGGAGAACAATAATAATAATATGGGGAAAACATGGGCACACTAATAACAATAAGGGATACAATGAAAATAATAATGGGGAAATACACTAGTATTAAAGGGACCTAACACCTTTCATTTTCTAGAACTGCTGCCAGACCCCCATGTTGGTACCAACTTGAACTAAAGCCAAAGGAAACTCAGATATATATGGAGGATTATCCTTTTCCAATTTGGAACTTTCAGATACATGGACACGTTTTGTGCCCCACAAACCATCCTTCATATGTTTCTCATTAGTCTAATGTTCAGAAACCATGAGCGTTTTAGATTCTACCAAGTTTTGTTTGGGAGAAAAAACACCATGAGCAACCAAACCCCCATCTAATTGTAATACATGATGTGTTAGAGCCTCCTCTTCTTATTGGATTGGTTGGTTTCTCGATATTTCCTCAACCTCAACATCTAAGAGGTGAGGATCAATATATTGCCAACCTTTTTATTTTTGGGTCGGTCCCTTCTTTTTTGTGTACTTCTTGGCTTGGGGACATGTGTTCCATAAATGGCCAGTTTGAAAACATTCTTGAAATCTAAAAGTCATGTTATCATAATATAAACTTGTGTCCACTGAAGACTTTATGATTCATTTATATATGTCTAGGAATGCCTTTGTTGAGGTCAATCTCTACACATATTCTAGCAAATGTAAAGATGCCTTTATTTTTCCTTTCATTGTCCATTTTCTTGAATTTCCCAAGTGTGTTCCCAATATCCTCTATGATCCTAGGGTGGCAGAATGGAATAGGAAGATTTGAGATTCTCACCCAAACTGACATATCATAAACAACCATAGTTTTAGCATCAAATTATGGGAACAATGGTGTAATGAAGAGGCTCGCATTACCCAGAAAACCATGACCCATCATTCAAAACAATATCCATTTCTTTTTTTATGTAAAATTGTACAATGAAAAACCCTTGGATCATAAGTAAACTATCACAGTTTGGTGTCCAAAGGATTAATATCTATTGGTGGAGAGCCTCAGGTTTGGGCCAAAAACCATGAAATATACAAATGACAATCTTTAATTGAAGAGCAGAAAATAATATATTTACCTCTAAAATATTTATATCCATGTTGGGAGAATTCTCCATTTGTTCAACTATGTAGGGACCATGATTGTTTTGTATCTGAGGTCCAATGTTGCTTTAGGGTATCCCTGTAGGAAGGGAATACTTTCCCTTGGAAACTTCCTTGCACGGAACTGATCCATTTTGAGATGTGTATCTTGGAGCACCACCACACAACCGCAGATTAAAAATAATGGACAAATTCATGTAGATCCCATTGTCTTTGATCTATGTATAGTATTGGAGTAAAATCCCCACATAAATGAGGTTTTTATATTCAACACGGATATACCATTTATTCTTGATGCTATGTTCCAGGTCATGAATGGTGTTTATAGCATTTATCCAAAAAAAAGCTATCTTCCCATGTATGCTCTTAATGAAAACCTGGAAAGAAATAGATCCCTCTAAAGGCAGAGGAATGACAACCTCCATCTAGAGAGTGTGATTTTCCATTTTATTTAGGTTTATAGCCCAATAGGAGCTAGAGACGCTAACCTTAATTCACTTTGACACTCCCATAGTCATGCCATAAAAAAACAAAGAGGGTCTATTATATCCTCTGGTTGTTCTAAAGCCAAAACATAGATATTTATACATATTGGGGAGAAATATAGAAGTAAATTTACCTGGTCCATCCCACTTAACTGATATCACCAACTTATGTATATGATGTAAAGCCCAAATACAAATGAAAATTATTCAAACTTTTGATACCAAAGCCTCCCCTGTCACGATCGTTCCAGAACAACTGAGTAGATGGTTTTTGTATTTTCCTCTTTTTGGGATAAGATGTGACCAAAACAAAGAGCCCTAAAAAATAGAAACTATCCAGAGCTAACAACATAGCCCTCACCCATCTCTTTTGGCACACTGACGCATAAGGATAGCCAAAATCCCCCATCCAAAGGTCCATGAGATACCCTACTTTGGACTAGAGTCAAGAAGGGCATCGTCGTGCCACTCCAAAAACCATCAAAAACATCCAGGGTGAGGAGAAACATGTTGGCGACACATCCATCATTCCTATAACAAGACAAATCCCTAGATAGTCTTACCATAACCTCTTTATCCCATACTAATTCAAAGCATAATATTATAAATAGAAGTGCCTATTATTCTTGGATTATCAATGATTATTTTTTATACAAGTGCAAATCTTATCATTAGACGATGCATACAGGAGGATGACGTGCCTGAAATTTTAAGAGATTTCCTAAGTGCACTACCTACAATGTTTTTCAAGTTGTGTATTACTAGCCCAACCTATTTAAAGACACAAAGAAATATGTGTTCTAGTGTAATAGGTTCCAAAGGATAGGGAGGCCAGTTCAGGCAAATGAAATTTCATGACAACCATAGGTAATGGCCAAACCATTAGAGAGGTGGGCATTGGATTTTGTAGGTTCAATCATGCCAATGTCTCAGAAGAAGAAATATATTTTGGTGTGCATGGATTATGTTACGAAATGTTTCTTTATGAGGATAGTTTTACCAGGTTTGGTGTGCCACGTGAGATCATTATAGACCAAGGGATGTAGTTCACATATAAATTGATCAATTCTATTATGGAACAGTACCAAATTAGTCACCTAAATTTAATGTCTTATCACCCTCAGATGAATGGGAAAGTAGAGTCCATGAATAAAGTATTGGCGACCATTATCACTAAGACCGTTCAAATCCATCATAAAGATAGGGTAGACTGATTAGTTGAAGCTCTTTGGGCCCATAAAATAATTTGGAGGAGTACTATAGGATGCACACCATATGAGTTAGTCTACGGGAAACAGGTCTTACTACTGATTGAGTTCCAAATTCATAACTTTCAAATTGTTGCTCAGTTGGGATTAGATTTAAGAGAAGCATAGATACATAGATTGTTACAGCTAAATCAACATGATGAAATGAAGAAGGGTTAATTCTAGTAGAAATTGCAGGTATAGGAACATCAAAAGAAGTGGCACAATAAATTCATTCAACATAAGCAATACTAGTAGGGAGGCTAGGCTCTTATTTTTTATTCTAGCTTTAAGGATTTTAAAGGGAAATTCATGACTCGCTTGCTGGGACCATATGAAGTGGATATTGTTTTTGAAAATGGGTTAGTTCAAATCAAGATTCAAAACCATAGATGAAAAACATATGTCTTCTTGTGTGAATGGACATAGGTTGAAGTTCTACTCGAAGTCGATCTCCAAGGAAGAATTTGTAGTTGAAATCTGCAAGGACAATGGGATGAAGGAGGTAAAGAAGGGAAATTATCTTCCTTCCACTATTTCCTCTTCTTAATTATTCTCTTCTTGTTTAAAAAAAAGAAGAATATGATGATAATAATAATAATAAATAAAATAAAATAAATTTGAAAAATAAAAATAAAATAAAATAAAGTATTGGGGCCTAATTATGAACCACCATGTGGCATGACTAGGTTGTTAAGATGTTGTTATCATTTTTACTTTCTAATCATAAATATTCCAAATTTATTTTGTGTCTCATGTTAGTTAATGAGGGGTTTCTTAAGTCCCTCCTCCTAATGATTCCTCCCCCATTGAATTTAGCACATTATCAAGGGAGGAGGACTAGCAATTGTTACAATACCTTGAGACTCACATGCATCAATGGTATGTTCTCTCACTAGGAATCAGTGGGAATACATCAATGTCTCCTAGTTACCATATCTTGCAGGTGACTCGACTTCAACATATTTATTCGTACCTCACAATATTTACTAAGGTACCTTGGCGTCCATTGACATTAAAGTTGGATAGCCTCGTGTTCGTTAACAACATACATCAATGGTTGGTAGTCCAATTGATGAGCCTCCAAATTAGGCATAAATTAAGGGCCATCTAACCATCCTTCAACACATGAAACCTCTTTTTTTTGCATTAGATGACATATTTTTAGCTTTAATATGTTCATTAGGAAGGTTTAGAGATAATTGCATATTTGTGTCTAATATTATTTATTTTTGTAGAATATTGTGAGAATATTGGGCATATTATGAAGATTTGGAGGAGAATATAATATAGGGACTTTCTCCCTGCTACAAAAGGATCAATATTGGATAATAAATTAACAAAATATCATGAAATTTTTGAAAAATTATGGAGCTCTAGTGATTGAGAAAATCTAGGAATGTGTTCCCTGTCATTTAATGCAGATTCCTAGTGTTGGGAACTGGATCCATTATTTGAGGGATTTTGGAGGGGAAAGCTCCCCCCTTTCAAGGAGAATGCTTCCCCATCAATTTGTATAAGTACCAATTTGAATTCACCTCTAGGGGAATTTATTTCTTAATCTTCTTGTGGAGAAAACTTGTTATTTAGCAGCTCCATTTTAATTTCTAGCAGGGGTATACTTGGATTGATTCAAATAGTGAAGTTTGGTGCCATTTTTAGATTCTAAAGTTTGATTTCCTTCATAGGAATCTGAGTATCCTTGGACTTGGCCATCCCAGGAGCCTTAGATCCCTCTTGTACAATTTATTTATCTCCTTTGAATGTCTTTTTCACTTGCATCATGTTAGATTATGGGGCCCTGACCCAGGTTTAGTGTTATTTAGCCAAACAAATCCCTACAATACTGGCCCTTTCGGCATCATCCTGTGGAGCGCGGACTGAAGTCTCGCCCAAAGTAGTATGGGGGGATGTTGGAACCAAGTTTCCACACCCTTGAGATGGATGTGATGTCGGTTTAGTCCAACTAAACCTACCTTCACGCAGGTCACTTTGTGCACTCTTCTACCCTTCAATACCTTCTTGATTTGTTATAATCAACTTTCCCGCAGCCCTAACTAGGGGTTGAAGTCCTTTCACGTTGCTAAGGTAGCGAACTACGATATCTCCTAAACTATGCCAAGTATCTTACTTATCTTATTAACATGTCTTGATTATCTTCGCGTAAACAGATATTCTATCTTGTGTTCACTTAGCCAACACAATTATACACATTTGTGCACCATACAAGAATTAAAAGTGAAATTCATACCCAATATAACAGATGCATAAAACATGAAATAAGGACGCAAAATTGATAGAAACTTCTCTTTATTAATACTTCCACTGTTTACAGACTTGACTTGCCCTGTGCACTCATTTGCAGGGGTCCGCGCACTCAGCTGCAAACTACTAGATCTCTGCGCACTCAGCTGTAGAGCCTCTTCCTATCTTACGACCCAAAACTAGACTTTTCACTTCAGAACTATCTTGCATACATCATTCTTCCTTATATATTATGTGATTAGTTGCCTTAACTACTTAGAGCTTCGCTCTATTTATACAATCCCATGGTCCACGGACCATGGGTAGATCTTCTACAGCTGAAATTATATTATCAAAATAAGGGTAGATAACCCTATGACTCTTTAACAAACTATGCCCTTTGTACCCACAAAATGCGGAGTCTTTACATTGGAATTACAAAATTGACCAAAATCTAGGCTCTAAGCCCCAAAACTTCCCTTGGGGGATCCTGGACCAAAAGGCCCCCAACACAAATATCGTGACTCAACATCGAGTCACTCTGTAGGTGCAGAGATATTTGCGTGAAGACCTCCCAACTCTGATTGGATCGCTGCAAGTTTGGCAGCACACTGAGCGGTTGCCTCCTAAACTTCCTCTACGCGTTGTTCGGTGACCGCTGTCATCGAAGTGCTGCCCTGAATCCTTTCCTGAGTTTCTTGCAGTTGCGTGAGCTTTGCTTCAATAAAGGCTGTAATGGTATATGCCTCATCAATCCATGGCTATAGGCATGCTTTCAAAACTGCCTCTTTATGCCGAGCAGCATCTACCTACTCCTTGAGCGCCTTTACCCGTTGCATCCTTGCGAGCCTCTGTGTAAGGGAAATTTTCTGCATGATCCCTTTTACCTCATCGTATCTCTGCTGCAGCTCGCATGCCTCTGTCTCCAAGTGCTCTGTGTTCAGGTTCTCCTACAGGGTGGTGAGGACCACGAACGACTATTGGAACAACTTTGTACAGTCTATCACTGCATTGTTAATCGTCACCATTGTTGTTGTGATCGCAGTGATGAGTTGTTCCTTAACCTCTGGTGGAGTTGAAGGCTACATCTTCAACTGCAGTTCTGTTATTTGAACGTTCAGCTCCAGCTAAACCCTGGCCATTTCTACTCTGGCGTCTCGTACCCCTGCTGCTAACTTTTGCACGTGCGCCTCCACCAGTTCCTCTACTTGGACGGCCAACTCCGGGACCATCTGGTGGGCTTCCTCCACCGCTTGCACTATCTGTCTATTTTGTGCCACTACCTCCTTGCGCTAGACGCTCAACTACTCAATTTTCATGCGCTTCTCGCTCATTACCTATAGCGCTCTACCTGGCACATTGTTCTGTAGTGACTCCATCTTGCAAAATATAGAGTGTCTCCTGAGGGAGCGCAGCCATGTTTAACCCGAATCCTTTCAAGCTGCTGACCATAGGCCTATCAGCCTCATTTGATGTAACAAGTGCTCCATCTGGTAGCACTATTGTGTTGGTCATCCGACGCACAACATTTCCTTGGTCACAGATGTGCCAACTACGATGTTGGTTGACACTGTTCCAGCCTACAGAATGTGCACCTGCAACTGCTGTATTTGCTTCTAGAGAGCCCCCAATACCATTTGGTGTTGCTCCTCAAACTACTAGAGGACCTTCGCGGTGACATCCTACACCGTTTCACCAATATCATGTAGATCCCCCTCAGTGAGGGTGATTGGGTCGAACAAAATTTTTTAGGCCTTTTTCTTCTTTCGCAGCCCTACCTGCTCCCTTGGGCGCAAACATTTTAGTTGGGTGGATGTTGTCTGCAAGTCCACGCCACCTTGTTCTATGTCTGTTTTTGGCTCGGGCGAAGGTGACTTATGTCCTTCACGCTCTTCCTCTACTATATTTTGTTGTTCCTCAGCCAAATTCGCAGTGTCGTGCGTCGCTTGGGCCCTAGCTGATGCTTCTTCCTTCCTATGTTTTTCCGCTAGCTACACCATCCCTAGTTTCATTTCTTCCTTCTTCTGTTGTGTGGCGGACTTCTCTACTTCCACCAAGGACCCAGCTAGAGCACGCCACTCCGGCGGCCAAGACTCAAGGAACACGAAATTTACATCCTCGGTCGTTAAGTAACGTAGCTCCTGCCACGTATTCATATGGTCCTTCCGTGCCCTGATGAAGACATGGCGGAAGTCTTCTACCCATTTGTTGGCTTATGGGGGGCTAACCTAGGTTCAGAGTTATTTTTCCAAACAAATCCCTACACTATTGGCCCTTTTGGCATCATCCCGCTAAGCGCAGACTGAAGTATCACCTGAAGCAGTATGGGGGGATGCTGGAACCAAGTTTTTGCACCCTTGAGATGTATGTGATGTCGGTTTAGTCCAACTAAACCTACCTTCACACAGTTCGCTTCACGCACTGTTCTACCCTTCAATACCTTTGTGATTTGTTATAATCGACTTTCGCGCAGCCCTAACTAGGGGCTGAAATCATTTCGTGCTACTAAGGCAATGAACTGCAATATCTCCTAAACTATTCCAAGTATCTTACTTATCTTATTAACAAGTCTTGATTATCTTCATGTAAATAGATATTATATCTTGCGTTCACTTGGCCAATACAATTATACACATTCGTGCATCATATAAGCATTAAAAGTGAAATTCATACCCAATATAATAGATGCATAAAACAGGAAATAAAGATTCAGAATTGATAGAAACTTCTCTTTATTAATACTTCCATTATTTACAGACTCAACTCGCCCTGCGCACTTAGCTGCAGATTACTGGCCTTTTTGCACTCAGCTGCAGAGCCTCTTCATACGCTACGACCCAAAACTAGACTTTTCACTTCAGAATTATCTCACATACATCATTCTTCCTTAGATATTTTGTGATTAGTTGCCTTAACTACTTAGAGCTTCGCTCTATTTATACAATCCCATGGTCCGCGGACCATGGGTAGATCTTCTACAGCCGACATTATATTATCAAAATAAGGGCGGACAACCATATGACTCTTTAACAAACTACATGCTCCACGCCCATACAATGTGGAGTCTTTACATTGGAATTACAAAATTGACCAAAATCTCGGCTCTAAGCCCCAAAACTTCCCTTGGGGGATCCCACGTCCAACACATCTCTTATTTATGCATTTATATTCATGCTTCCTTTGTTGTAGGTCATATTGGTTAAATGACTGAAGTGAATTCTTTTGCAAGTTATTTACAGAGTCACAAGCATGATTAATCCTTAGAACAGATTTGAAAAGTCATATTCATCATTGAGCTACTTGGATTGGTTTACTAGTTCACAAATCTAGAATTTCTAGAAGTCACTTATAGAAAATGTTGGAAATACTGAGAGGGGGGGGGGGGGGGGTGAATCAGTATTAGCAAGTCAACCACTTTTTCATTTCCATAGTCAGATTCATATACGCTACTTCAGTTAAGGGAACCTGCATGTATACGCAATTGTGTCTAATGCACCTAGCGTATATCCAGTAAACTTATGATTCAGTTAATCCATTAAATGTTGATATTTAATTAGTGCATCAGAACTTCATTAGCCATAAGAACAGTAAACAGGTGTATTAAAATAGAACAAATCATCACACACAAGAAGCACACATGAACACCATGATGTAAGGTGGAAACCCAATGTGGGTGAAAACCACCTACTGCAATTCGTCTCTATCTTCCTTTAATAAGAAACTTCTTTTTACAATATTTATGTACTAGTGCAGTCTTATACCAGTACGCGGGCTTCTACCTGTAGAAGGCTACAACCTTCTCTTGTTTTCTAGTTTCCACTGGAAGGGAGCTACAACCCCCTTAGCTCTTGTACTAGTTGATCCATTTACTAGTACGTATGTGCCGCCCTACTGAAGGCTCCAACCTTCACTCGCTCTCCAGCTGCTACTGGAAGGGAGCTCCAACCCCCTGGCTCTTGTATTGGCCTATATGTTTACTAGTACGTAGGTGCTGGCCTATTGAAGGCTACGATCTTCTTTCTTCCTCCAGGGACCATGTTTCATAAATTTTCATACTGGATACTCCTGAAGCACAACACCATAATCTGAAGGCCACGTTTCATCCAATTTTCATACTGGACCGATCAACAACATTGAAGCACAAAATCAATCACCACTGCAAAACAACCATCAACTACACTTGCATCATTCATTTCTGAATCACCCAACACTAAATCACTGAAACCCTGTCAACAAAACATAGTCACCAAAACACAGAGCAGAACACAGAACTCTGCAATAATAACCAGATCCAACTGCAACTTTAAATATCATATCTCATAATGTATACACTACTATGATGAACCAAACCAGCGTACATATGTGCTTTTACCAAGGCCAACCCACGTACAGATCTGCAAATATTTAGTCATAACCTTGCACCTGTTCCAGACATCAGTGATACCCAGATCATAACATTCATACAATAAAACATGCGTTAATAATTCAGATCTAGTCTATCCATGATCAAACCACATAAAGATAATACATTCCAAGCCTTATGATCCCGATCCATCATCCATCATCAACCGCATAGGTGCATCCATGATTCAGATCAAGCAAAGCATCACAAACCCATAACCAGCACACTAGATCTCACACTTCATCAGATATTCAATCCTTGCACACTTGCCCCTCTTGGCCTAATGCTATTCTCCTTATATAGGTTTAGACCTCTCTCAATACCATGGTCCAAAACCATGTAGGACCAATACCTTGGACCCAATATTTGGGGTCAACACTTTGGACCAAATAACATGGACCAATACCAAAATACCATGGACCAAATACCATGGATCAAAACTTAGTTTTCCAACATGTACGCGCCTTTCCTTCTGTGAACCTATGTGTGTACGTATACGCGCCTTTTGTTCTAATAACCCATGTGTATACGCACTTTCATAATGGTTAACCTGTGTATACCTTTCTCTTGACCTGTTGCACTATGATCTGTCATCCGAGTGAGTTTCCACCAAGGACAACACCTGTATCATACCTCTGAGTGAGTTGCCATCAAGGACAACACCTGTATCATAATGCCAACAATCTCCCCCTTTGGATTTGATGGCAACCACCACTCCAAGTCACTCTCCCCCTTTGAAATCAAGGGAAAAGGGTAGACCAAGAGGTATCTCCCTTGGTATACCTTTTGTTGTCCATACTCCCCCTGAGTACCTGCTGAAATCTCTGATTGAGCTCCCCCTTTGTATATGCCAAAATGTACCAATTCGTCCATGCTCCCCCTGAGCACATGCAAGGTCTGCAAAAGCATAACATGACTCTATACATACATAAATCTCCCAACCAAGTGGGAATACACCATTTTTGACTCATCCACCCAACCAAGTGGTGATATATCAAATGTTTATACATGACTCAAAAACAAGAAACATTACATCATCCGTCCCATGCATAGTGGGGTAACAAAATACATCATATGACTCACAAAGACCAAGGACCCAAATAAGACCATGATAGTTATCAGCAACTATCATACACCATACGATCTACACCATAAGCATCAACATTCAGTCCGGTAACCTGCAATACCATACTTTTGACCAACCAGCAAGATGTATTATTTAGCTACATAAGCATCATCACCAAAGACTTCTAACCATAATGCCAAAAATGAATTATTTGAGGTATATGCTCCCCCTGAGCCTGTGCCATGCCATCATCAAATAGCGACTGAATCATATCAGACTTATGTACTGCTTCTTTTCTTCAGAACATCATATATGCGACTGTGCAACATCTAACTCGCGTATATATGTAACTTGTCTTCATGAAACCTGCGTATGAGATTTAGAACACTGATGTTCCACACTTTTAGCTTCCTCTGAGTATGTCATGTCTGTGTACTCTACTATGCCACATCTTTCTGGTCTTACTTCCTTTTTCTTCCATATCTTCAACTGTGTTGACGTTTTCTCCTTTTGGTATGGTGCCCAAATTCTTCTCTTGCATTCCTTTGATATATGTCCAAGCTTGTTACATGCATAACATCTTACATGTTTCATATTCCTTTTGTAGCAATCAACAGCTTTGTGACCAAACATATTTCAAGAAAAACAATATCCCTTAAAGTACCTGGAACGTGATGATCTTTCTGTGTGATGGTCTTGAACCATTCTACTTCTACACTTGGCTACAACATGTCCAAGATTATGACATGCATAACATTCCATATTATTCATCGGAGGAAATAATCATTTATCACTTCCATGGTTAGAAGCAAAAGATTTTCTTTGAGGAATTTCTTTCCTTGGCTATTGATGGGGTTGTCCTCTCATCTCCTTATTGATCATTTTAGATTTCTCATTAGAGTTCCTTGCCTCACCTTGTAAGCTAGATTCACCTTCAACAGATTCATAAACACCAAGACTAGTTTTGGTTGCAGGTGACCTTTGACTACTAAGAATATCATCCAAAATCTTAGTAATGTCTTGAAATCATAATAGTTTATCCTTTTCTACTAATTTACCTTTCAAGATATTTACCTCAACCTGATTTTTTTCTTCCTTTTCCAGACATTTCTTCTTCAAAATTTCTTAAGACTTTCTTCCTTCTTGCACTTGTTGCCTTTGTTTGAGAATATCTTTTTCTTGTTCTTTATTAAGCTCCTGCAGCATTTGACGAACTCTGAAGGCACATTCCAACTGAGCTTTTAAGATAATAATTTCTTCTTTGAGGGCACTCTCCCTTTTGCTAAGTAGATCTTGTTGATATATGATTTTATTTGATGCTTCATTTGCTTGTTCATCGTCAATCTAAGGTGATTCAAAATCTGAATACTTGCTTCCACTTAACGACAGGTTGTCATTGTTCCTTTGAGTTGTCTTCCTTTTCTGATGCGCTTTCTTTCCCATTGTTCTACGGATCTCCTTCATTCGATCAAGATTCTACCGAAGGACTTGCTCTAATCCCAATTATTCGAAATGCTAGGGGGGGTGAATCAGTATTAGCAAATCAACCACGTTTTCATTTCCATAGTCAGATTCATATACGCTACTTCAGTTAAGGGAACCCACGTGTATACGCAATTGTGTCTAATGCAACTAGCGTATATCTAGTAAACTTATGAGTTAGTTAATCCATTAAATGTTGATCTTTAATTAGTGCATCAGAACTTCATTAGCCATAAGAACAGTAAACAGGTGCAGTAAAACATAACAGTTCATCACACACAAGAAGCACACATGAACACCATGATGTAAGGTGGAAACCTAATGTGGGTGGAAACCTAATGTGGGTGAAAACCACCTATTTCAATTCATCTCTATCCTCCTTTAATAAGAAACTTCTTTTTACAATATTTATGTACTAGTGCAGTCTTATACCAGTACGCAGGCTTCTACCTATAGAAGGCTACAACCTTCTCTTGTTTTCTAGTTTCCATTGGAAGGGAGCTACAACCCCCTTAGCTCTTGTACTAGCTGATCCATTTACTAGTACGTAGGTGCCGACCTACTGAAGGCTCCAACCTTCACTCGTTTTCCAGCTACTATAGGAAGGGATCTCTAACCCCCTGGCTCTTGTACTGGCCGATATGTTTACCAGTATGTATGCACTAGCCTACTGAAGGCTACGATCTTCTTTCTTCCTCCAGGGAACACGTTTCATAAACTTTCATAC
Organism: Pinus taeda; assembly: GCA_000404065.3. Taxonomy (NCBI): domain Eukaryota; kingdom Viridiplantae; phylum Streptophyta; class Pinopsida; order Pinales; family Pinaceae; genus Pinus; species Pinus taeda. The sequence continues at coordinate 31,200 of APFE031228588.1, read as the reverse complement.
TGGATACTCCTGAAGCACAACACCATAATCTGAAGGCCACGTTTCATCCAATTTTCATATTGGACCCATCAACAACATTGAAGCACAAAATCAATCACCACTGCAAAGCAACCATCAACTACACTTGCATCATTCATTTTTGAATCACCCAACACTGAATCACTAAAACCTTGTCAACAAAACATAGTCACCAGAACATAGAGCAGAACACAGAACTCTGCAACAATAACCAGATCCAACTGCAACTTTAAATATCATATCTCATAATTTATACCCTACTATGATGAACCAAACCGGCGTACATACGTGCTTTTACCAAGTCCAACCAGCGTATAGATCGGCAAATATTTACTCATAACCTTGCAACTAATCCAGACATTAGTCATACCCAGATCATAACATTCATACAATAAAACATGCATCAATAATTCAGATCTAGTCTATCCATGATCAAACCACATAAAGATAATACATTCCAAGCCTTATGATCCCGATCCACCATCCATCATCAACCACATAGGTGCATCCATGATTCATATCAAGCAAAGCATCACAAACCCATAACCAGCATATTAGATCTCACACTTCATCATATATTCAATCCTTGCACACTTGCCCCTCTTGGCCTAATGATCTTCTCCTTATATAGGTTTAGGCCTCTCTCAATACCATGGTCCAAAACCATGTAGGACCAATACCTTGGACCCAATATTTTGGGTCAACACTTTGGACCAAATACCATGGACCAATACCAAAATACCATGGACCAAAACTTAGTTTTCCAACATGTACGAGCCTTTCCTTCTGTGAACTTGCGTGTGTACGTATACACGCCTTTTGTTCTGATAACCTGCGTGTATACGCACTTTCATCAAGGTTAACCTACGTATACCTTTCTCTTGACCTGTTGCACTATGATTTGTCATCTAAGTGAGTTGCCACCAAGGACAACACTTGTATCATACCTCTGAGTGAGTTGCCATCAAGGACAACACCTGTATCATAATGCCAACAAAAAATAGTAGCAATTTTATGCTATTTTTTAGAACTTGTTAATGAGATTTATTTGAGTTGATTCCAATTGCATTGGATCATAACAACATTCAAGTTAATAAAAAAAATTACCCCATTATTTTCACTTGATTAGGTTAGATATTTGGTATGTTAACTAGCTCACTGGTGCTTGAATTTCCAGTTTATAGAGTAGTATTTTTTTGCTATTTTTTAGCACGTGTTAATAGGGGTATTTTGGAGTGATTCCACTTGGAATGGAGTCTTAATAAATCCTACTTAATAACAATTTTTTCCCATCCCATTTTCATTTGATTTACTTGGGCATTTGGCAACTTATCTCCTCCTATAGCGAAACATGGTCTCCTGTAGCACCTCTTGTAGCACTCTTGTATCACGTGTAAACTTAACCATATCTTCTCCAAAACCTTGGTTTTTTTCCCTTAGGCTTGAATAATCACCACTAGGCTATAGAAACATGATTTAGTAATACCAAAAACCTCTTAATCCTTGCATCTTCTCCATTGAAATTCACCTCTGCAGTTATATTTAGTGGACAAATTCATGACTTGTAGAACATAATGATAATTTTCATAATTACCTTATGAAATCTGTTGAAAAAATCTATTTTGAATGTAGTGATTGAAGAATGATTTCATAGTTAGGTTTTGTTTCATGCATCTTAAGCTAGGCTTTCCATTTCCAGCATTGCTATTTCCATTGCATAGACTAGATTTCCTTTTGATACAACAATTACATTTTGCAAATATTATAACATTTACATTCATGCAAGTAGGTTACCCTTTACATTTGTGCAAAGTAGAGTAACATTTACATTCCTACAAATAGATAAGTATTTTCATTTCTGCAATTGTTTTAGGCTTGATTCCATGATATTCACTTCACTACATCATATCAATGAAAGAAGGACACATTTCCTGTTGCACATATAGTGCTGACACCTCTTCACTTTGTATGAACCCCAGGTAGATAATTTAAGTTGGTAGCCTTGGGATTTTCGACATTCTTGTTGGGGCTCATCTCTTTTTGGTGTCGTTTCTAGGGAGGTTTCAAAGTATGCATTGTTTTCCTCCCTAATCAATCCATTTCTGCAACAAAAAAAAAATTTGCATTAGGCATATTTAATTTCAGAAAAATTGCATTGCATTAGCATTCTTATTCAAAAAAAATAAAAAAATAAAAATACTTCTCCAACACCAAACCCCCCCACTTGATCACATGGTGCAGTAAGAGCCACATCACCATCCACTTTTAGAGGTAGAAGAAGAAGAGGTGGAGGAGAAGGTAGAATAAATGGATGGAGATGATGACAATGAAGAAGATCCTCTTGGATTTCCCATTCAAGATATTGATGTCGGTGTGCATATGAAGAACATCCCTCCATATTTCCTTCCCAATTTCCATGGTATGAGGTTAGGGAATCCGAAAAACTCTCTTTAAATTTGAAAACCTTTGTAGATCTTATGGCTACTTACTAAACACTCAAAAATATAGATTGTTTTCGGCAACATTGAAGGATAAATCTCTTAAATGGTTTATGAGTTTAGGGACTAATTCAATAAGATCATGGAATGATATGCAAAAGATATTTCTATAAAAATATAAATCTCATGATCTTAAATAAGAAACCTTTAGAATGAACCAGAAAGAAGATGATAGCCTTGAGGATCTAATAGAGAGGTTCATGTATAATGTTAAGAGGGAAAATTTACATCATTAAGGGTCTGACACACTAAAAACACTCTTAGAACAATTAGAGATAAGTGGATTGATCTCCTTGATATCATAAGTAGAGGTGATGTATATCAATTATCATTTGAAAACATTTGTGAAACATGCTAGTGCATATCAAGAGGAAGGGCAAGAGTAAGTAAATCAACATCAAGATTAGTAAGTCAAGCTGAACTTGGAAATTTTCTTGATAGCTTTAAAACACAAATTCTTAGCAATCTAAGAGAACAAAAAGAAATGTTAAGAATGATGATGAGAAAAACGAAGATGTTGATATTTGTGTTGTCCGTGCAGAATCACATGCTATTAAATATTTCCCATCATTACCTAGGTTGAAGGAAGTTTACCAAGATGACAATGGAGCAATTCAATCACCAGAGTAACTATGTTATGTAGCTCTAAGAAGACCATGACAAACTAGTCAACTTGATATGATGCAAGAACCTAATTCACAATTTCAATCTTATTCACACCCATCTCAAAGTAATTGGAATGCAATCTTTCCTTGGCAAACTTGGCCATCTCAACCTCAAAACAAATCTTGACAAAAAGGTTGGAAAGGAACTTATGGGACCAATCGACAATATCCTCAATATTTTCCTCAATATCCTCCATACCCAACTCCATGCTATCCCTACCATCCACGTCCAACACGACCACAACCTCAACCACATCCATCTCAAATATCCACTCCCACTCAACTACCTATACCACCATTTCCAAACCCACACAAGGAAGTAGCTCAACCCACTTACAATGTTGAGGTATAATAATTCCAAACAACTCCTCTTGATCTGAATGGTATTCATCTTAGATAAGGAAAGGTATTGCAACAAAGAGATTATCTTAATGTCATTGAAGTACAATATCTAGAGGAAGGATATTCAAATGAGGAGACCAAAGGATCATGGGTTGCACTTGATGGAGAGAAGACATCAGAATCAGAGATTGAGGAAGTTCCATCATATTCACCATTAGATCATCTATGTGTTTAAGAGAATAATTATAAAAAAGAATAAGATATGAATTTCATGGAAGAATAATACATACAAGATGTTCCAAATCACCAAGTGGACCAAGGGCATCACAAATATATTGAAATATAGTTCTAGACAATCATTAAGTTGCAGCAACACACTCTTCTTCAACAATTCTTGATCTCATCTTAGTCAAAACAGTTGGTCTCTCACATTGTTCAAAGCATATATTTCAAGCCTACACATGATTTATCTATCATTTTTATGTGCACATGGCTCCATTGGAAGTATACCTATACTTTAAAGAGATTTTGTTTTTTTAAGTAGAGTATGATAGAAAGAAAGAAAAAAAAAAAAACAGAAAAAATAAGAGGAAAATAATAAAATCTCAGGTGAAAACCTCCTTTGAGGCACGTAGATTGGATCATTGATTGAAAACCTCCAAGAGGCAGTCAATGGTTTGGAAAAAATAGAAAAACAAATAGCTTAGGTGAAAACCTCCTTTGGGCTGTGTTGTCACAATTTTAGTTGTTAATTTTTAAAAGCACTGATAGTTTCAGTGTTAGCGTTGATTTGTAAATAAAACAATGTTAAAGCCCTGACAATGGGAGTGTCAACGCCGATTTGTAATAAACAGGATAATTTTGATAATGGGATTATCGACATTTATCAGCTACATAAAAATGATTAACATGAATATGCTGACAACGAGAGTGTTAGTGTTACCAGGTATTGGCTGATAGCGGGAATATCAACGCCAACAATAAAATAAAATAAAACTTTTGAAATGCGCTGACACATTTCATGTCAGCAACAAAGTAATCATTATTTAAATTAAAAAGGAAAATGCGTTGACAATGGGAGTAGCAGTGCATTTCTGTTAAAATGACTAGTTAAAACTTTATTTTTCCTGTACAACAGAGTAATTTCAGGCATGCTTTCTAGACAAATGGGAACTATTTTTTTAAAATTGAAAGAGGTTTTTGTTTGCAACAGACCCATTTAGAAAAACATCTCTCAATTTTCTAACAACTATCACAGTTTTGGATTTTTGAAGGGGTCATTGGACCCTATTTTTCAGGATTTCATGAGGAAAATTCTCATGGACAATTTTTGACTTGGATTCCACCTCACCATATTCGACTTGTTGATCCTTATCTCCAACCATGACTCCAACAACAGCATGAACTTTCGATACATGAACTTAGAATACCTTACTATTTTTTTATTATTGTAATTAAGTCTGAAGTTATAATCTTGTGAATAGTTGATGTAGAGTTTATAAAGACAATTTCTAAAGAATGAAATGAGGTTGGATTTTACTCTAAAAGAGAGCATTTTGGTTTATTATTTGAGAAGATCTTAGATATATACAGTGTTTGATCAGCATTTGTAGAAATTTTTTGTGTTGTAGTTCCTTGTCCTTTTTTTCTCCGTTTTAAAAAGCTTTCTTCTTGTTTGGAAAGCTTAGTATCTGAAATTGGGATTCATTATGCCTTGGTTTTGTTATTTCTCAGAAATTAGTACTTGTTGTTCAGTTAGATAAAATATTGTTTTCTTCAGTTCTCTTCTTCCAAATTTCTCAAATTGTCAAAGGAGGTATTGCTACCTTGCTTTTTGTGTCTTATTCATTAAATTTGTAGCATCATCTGATAACCCTAGGCTTCATGCCTAATGGTTTATTTTCTATACAGCCCAACCATATTTTCATCATTCCGTAGACAAATCTGGCCATGGAGCTTAAAGTAAAACCTACTACTATAGTGACCTAGAGTAGTTGTGTTTTAGGGAGATATCCCTCTCCAGGTTGAAGGGCCAACTTTCAACCTCAAAGAGGTTAGAGGTTACCTTAGAGCTTTTCCCGTAATCGGGTTTTCTTTAAGAGATAACATTTTGGCATCCTTGCTAGGGAAAAAAAGGCATATTTTTTTCCAAATGATTTTATTATTGAAGATCGGATCTTTGACGACAAATGGAGATTTGGACATCAGTTTTGGCTGCGACATTTTTCTTTGGCGACTCCATTTTCAAGAATCCAGAGTTAGAAGCTTCCATGGTGACTCCATTGTCAATAGGATTCGTAGTTCAAGAGTCTCACTAGTGACTCCATTGATTCTAGAATGGTGAGCTCAACTACTGATATAGGTACTTCATCAATTTATATAACAGAGTATGTGCCACACCCTGGTTCTCTTCAAGGTTTTAAGGAATGGATTAATATGTTCTCCAATGATGAATTGCGTGAAGATTTCTCTTCATTTATATCTTATTTTTTCGATTCATGTAACATTTTTAATCAATAAGATAAGATTAATTGTTTAGAGAGAATTGTTGAAGAATTTTAGTTAGAACAAGAAGCCTTGTTGATTCGAAGAAAGCATCAAGATTTGTCTTATTGGAGTCATTTTGTAGGAAATTCTAATCAACATCAAAATGAAGATATTATCCTAAATAGTTAGGTTGAAAATGTATGTGATAGTTTTCTACATACTTCACATACTTTTTGTTATGATTTGAGTTGACAACTTGATGAAGGATTGACTATTACAAATTCCTATGAAGAATAATGTCTTGTTAAAAATCATTCACACTCAGTTTTTGAAGGAGTAGCAATAGAAGATCAAGAGGTTATTTTTTGTTATATAAAGGATTTTGATTTACCCATATATGATAAATATGATGAGGATGATGACGATGATCAATACAAGCAACAAGTAGAATTCCCTTTATATGGAAGTATTCATTTGTCTCAACCTTATGAAAACAATGAACCATTGTATGACAACTATCAAACAAACTCACAGGAGGGTAGCGAAGAAGATCATAATAAGTTAATAGATCGATAAAACTATGTTTTCTCTACAAGAAAATATTCGTCATTAGTTTCAAGAAAGGATTGGGCCTGTATTTGACCAAAAAGAGTTTTCTTTTTCTTTCTAGGATCCTGTGGCAGTTTACATGGAGTTAATTTTTATTAAAACATCAGATGCCTTTACCTTCATAGGAACATGATCCAAGGATTGTATATATGAGATACCAATTAATTTTTTGTTATTATCCTTAGTCATTTTTCCTATCCTATTTTTCCACAAAAATGGATATATGATACAATTAAGAGGTTCACTACGTTCTCATATCACTCCATTTAGAAATGGTTCTTAGTATCATGGAGTAGGATGTTTTTGAATAAGATCAACACTTTGAGCATCCTTTTGAGCATTTATTTCAAAAGAATTGAGTTCATTTTCCAACATTTTTCAGTTTGATTTTCAGCAACGAATCTTACAGTGCAGTTTTCTGTTTCGACAATGTGCAGTTGTGATTTTTAGTTTGTATAGTTTGATTTTAGTCAGTTGCAAGTCAAGTTACAGTGCAGGTTGTAAGTTGTAATTGTTGATTTGGGATCAACCCAATGGATCAGGCCTGTAGTATATAGGGGTTCTTGTTGCCATTACAATCAACAACATCCTTGTGAATCCAATTGTTATCACAATTTTAGTTGTTAATTTTTAAAAGCACTAAAAGTTTCAGTGTCATCGTTGATTTGTAAATAAAACAATGTTAAATCAATGACAACAAGAGTGCCAGTGCTGATTTGTAATAAACAAGAGAGTGTTGATAATGGGGTTACCAATGTTTATCAGCTACAGAAAAGTGATTAACAGGAATGTGCTAACAACGAGAGTGTCAATGTTATCAAGTATTCTTTGATAATGGGAATATCATCACAAAAAATAAAATTTCAATTTCAATTTTTGAAATGTGTTGACACATTCCACGTCAGCAAAAAAAAATCATTATTTAAATTAAAAAGGAATATGCACTGAAAACGGGAGTAGCAACGCATTTCTGTAAAAATGGCCAGTTAAAACTCTATTTTTCCTGTACAACATAGTAATTTTGGGCACACTTTCTAGACAAATGAGAACGAAGTTTTCAAAACTAAAAGAGGTTTTTGTCCACAACGGACCCATTTTGAAAGGGATCAATGGGCCCTATTATTTAGGATTTCACGACGAAAAATCTCATGGATAGTTGTTGACTTGGATTCCACCTCACCAAATTCAACTTGTTGATCCTTATCTCCAACCATGACTCGAGAAACAACATGATCTTTAGAGACATGAACTTAGAAGAATTTACTATTTTTTTGTTATTGCAATTAACTCTGAAGCTATAATATTGTGAATAGTTGTTGTAAAGTCTATAAAGATAATTTCTAAACAATGAAATGAGTTTGGATTTTACTTAAAAAGATAACATTCTGGTGTATTATTTGAGTAGATCTTAACTATATAGTGTTTGATGAGAAGTTGCAGAAAATTCTTGTGTTGTAGTTCCCCGTCCTTTTTTTCTCTATTTTAAAAATCTTTCTTCCTATCTGGAAAACTTAGTATTTGAAATTGGGATTCATTATTCTCTAGTTTCATTATCGATTAGACATTATTACTTGTTGTTCAGTTAGGTAAAATATTGTTTTCTTCAGTTCTCTTCTTCCAAATTTCTCAATTTTTCAAAGGATTTATTGCTGCCCTCCTTTTTGTGTCTTTCTCATTAAATTTGTAGCACCATCTGATAAACCTAGACGCCATGCCCAATGGTTTATTTTCTATACAACCCAACCAAATGTTCACCATTCTGTAGACAAATCTAGCCATATAGCTTAAAGTAAAATCTACTACTACAATGACCTAGAGTAGTTGTGTTTTAGGGAGAGATCCCTCTCTAGGTTGAAGGGCCATCGTTCAACCTCAAAGAGGCTAGAGGTTACCTTAAAGGTTTTCCCATAGTTGGGTTTCCTCTAAGAGATAACAGGGCAGGCAAACCTACTAGTTGAAAACCTCATTGGGGCAGCTAGTAGGCCTAGGAAAAAAAAAAGAAAAAAAATGAAAAAGCAAAAGGAAAAACTAATTTTCTCAATGTATCTCTCTCTGATGAATGCAGATGATCTCCAACCTTTGCAAGCAATAAGAACAATTTAACACCCAAAAGAAAACAATTCGTCAAAAATATAGTCCAAGTAAGTCAAACTCGGGCTTTCTCCCCCTTTGCTCAGATGCCACAATAGGGCCAATGCCATGTCAATCCATCATGCTAATCCATTTTGAATATCCACCCATCATTTTCAAGCCTTTCCCATTCATTTTCCTCATTATCCTAAAATGCTACAGGAGGCTAAAATACAGAGGGAAGAAATTGTTTTTACCATATCTCAAAAACCGTGCATCCATTAGTTGATATGTTTCATTTTGAGATGCATATGGATGATGGTAACATGCTTAAGCAATTTTAGCAAATTCCAGTGCACACTTTTTGAGAAACTGGCCTCCATCACCTATAACCATTTTTTTTTCTCAATATTCATGCATCCATTGGCCAATATTTTTAATGGGGAGGTGCATAAGGATGAGGGAAACACGCTCAAAAAAATTAAGATCAATCCAGTCTACCTTTTGAGAGATATGGATAAAACAATTTTGTTACAAGAGACTCTCTTGAAATGCTAAAGTGGCAGCCTAAAATGCTACATGAGGAGGCCAAAATGTTACATGAGGTAGATCCAATTGGAGGAAGGTGTCAAAAGGTTATGTCTTCTTTAGGGAAGGTTGAGAGAGGCCCCCCAACACCACTTTCATCACCCATCCACACCATCTAGCCAAAATTCATCTTCAAATTCCACTCTGTCATACATGAAAAAAAAAAAAAACTCCACTTTCAATTTTTCCACCACCTACACCACCTCCTCATGATTTTAGTCTTGTCCTTGTACCTTTTCTAACATGCCCTCAGTTCCACATGCAATATAAGGTCTCAAATAAGAATTAAGTGATTGCTACAAGAGGGAAATTCCTCCTATAGCAGCCTGTATAGTCACATCAAATCCCATAATCAATTTTTTTCACCAACAGAGCAAAATATCCAGCCACCTTGAGCATCATGAAGCCATTTATAGAGTGAGAAGGAGCACACCATCAGATAATCCATCCACTCCAACAACAATAGACCGAAAACTACAAAGATACTTGCAAGAAAGAAAGGTTCCATCAACCAAATACATCATGTGAATACCTTTGCACAAGAAAAAAATGGAAATTAGCACCTCCATAGAACCATGGATCAGTCATCAACTTAGCAACGACATGCATGCCTCTCTAACACCCATCAAGTAGGTATAGGTATGCAATATTCTTCACCTCTTCTCTTGAGTGTTTTATGGTTAGACATTTTTTGTCAATGCATAAAACATGAGCTTTTATAAGCTAAGGATGGGTCAGTAGTCTCATCCACCATCAACTAGTTAAGTGCATCTAACTCCCTCACTCATGAAATGTGGAAAATCAAAATTAAGAAGGGTGATGATTACGAGGAGTAGGGAAAATGATTAAAAGAGAAAATTTGTGCAAAGACCAAGTCACCAAAGCACTCTCAGCCATTACCACAAAAGGGAATAAAAGTACGAGGCTCAAATTCACTTGCACAGTTACTCATTCCCAAGAAATAGTTGGAGAAACCCATTAAGGTAGAAAAGGATGAGCTAGATGCTACCAAACTCTACCCAAGGTGCTACTGAAGAGATACAGAGTCAATTTGCAGATGTTATAGGATCCATCATAGTTTTTACAAGAGAATCAAGGATGCTACAAGAGAAACAAATTTTCTACAGGAGAAGACCGTGTGCTACAGGAAGGTCTAGATAGCTGCAAAAATCCTGATTTTAAGAAACTTTACCCTAGATTTGAAGAGGTACATCTAAGAGAAGGGTAAGTACAAATTTTTCTCTACCATCCGTGCATAAGAAACCTACAAAACCTCTCATTCCTTCAACCAAAATTATGATAACATTTTGAGAATAAAAAAATTGCATGAGAATTTTTATTTTGAGTTAAGCAAGATAAGAAAGGAGATATAATTATTTTTTAGTTGAGTATGAAGTTTTCCTCCCTATAAACAGTATGGATAAAACTGCACTTTTACCCATATAGAAGATTCGAGTATTGGTTTGCCAAACTTTGGAAAATCATAGTGACAAATAATGGGGGGAGTTATTTCAATTGAAGAGAGTCCATAGACTCATCAAGGATTCTAAGTATCACATATGCTATGGAGAATGTTCAAAAAATTGTATCATGGAAAAATATTGTGGACATTAATAGGGAGACGTTTCCTCATACACAAGCACAAGCCTAATTAGAACTTGGAGAAGAGGATGGATATATAGAAGGAGCTGGAAAAGAAGAGGAAGAGGTTGGAGTAAGAGAATATTTGCAAAAATTCCTTCTAAGGTAGCTTGATGTTGGGTGTGGAGCCTAATTATCTTCTTTATTGAGAGGTATTGCCACATTGTACCCCAATTCGTAATGGGGTGGAAAAGTCACCCGTTTGATTGCTGCCAGGGGGGGCAATGGCGATTTTTATGAGATCCCCCTTAGCGGGGGTTCAAGGGTAGTTCCAATGAAGCTATAAATAGATGTAAAATTTCCTTGCAAAATATTGTAATTTCGTAGTCAATATGAGTCGTTCATTAGGCAAATGATCTGACGGTAGAAGTTATATTTAATATAGGGTTTTTTTCCCTAGAAGGAAACCCCTCACTATATATGAGGGAATTTTATTGTGGCTATGTAGATGTGTATTCTAGGTGACAAAAGAGAGAGGATGTTGTGTGAGAGAGAAAAGGAAATTACAATGGATTTGTTGTAGGTTGTATCTCTTCATTTTGTTGGAAAATATAAAGGAAGGGCTAGTTTTTTCTCTGTGGATGTAGCCTAAATTGGGTGAACCACATATATCATTGTCTATATCTTGTTTTATGTGTTTTCTATGTTTATATTTCTGTAATATTTAATGTGTTCCATGTTGGTATTATGGCACAGGTTTGGAGCTATGGCATAGGTATTGTCCTTGATGGCAACTCTCTTTGGTAACAGATCTTAGTTCAGGCACTCAAAAAGAATAAAAAGACATATGCGCAGGTTCATCTAGACAAAGGCGCGTATACACGCGGGTTATACATTACAAAAGCGCGTATATGTTGGGGATCATATTTTTGGTCCATGGTAGTTAGTACTTGGAATTTGAACCTATGTTTCGGACCAAGGCGTCTCGGCAGATGTGTTGATCCCTAGTTTTAGGTTCATGGTATTGAAATGTTATGGTTTTGGACCATGGTATTGAGGAAGGCCTAAGCCTATAAAAGAGGAAGGAGATCATGTGGCAAAGTGTGATCTCGATTATTATTGAAGATCTGAAAAGTGCTAGAGCTGGTATATTGGTAATTGGGTTATGTTGCAGATCTAGACCTGAATGAAGGAGGAACCTTGGCGCAAAAGGAAGGATAAGTTCTATTCATGGGTCATAATGTTTAAGCTTGAATGATAGTATCTTTGTATGATTTTGATCTGCTAGATGTGGCGCTTGCTTGATATATAAGTTTGATAATCTGGGTTAATTAGTAATTGACTATCTGGAAGAGTGTGTTATCCTTTATAGATCTGTACGCAGGTTCAGTGAAGCAAAGGCGCGTATACACGCAGTTTAGGTGAAGTAAAAACACGTATACTCAGGTTGTTCCATACGCAGATGCGTATGCACGCAAGGTGCAGGCTGTTGAAATGGCGTATATGCTTTAAGTTGTGATCTAACTGCTTATGTTTATTGCTGTTGAGTTCTGGTGTATGGTTTCTGGTACTGTGTTTTGGGTACATCTGTAAGAATAATATCTACTTCATTCAGATCTAATTTGTGAAAAGGAGATTGGTTGATTCTTGATGATTGTTTGATGTTCATGGATCCAGTCTGAAAATTGATGAAACGTGGTCCCTGGAAGAAGAGGAGGTGTGGGCTTCTGTGGGTCAGCACCTACGTACTAGTATCTTGGCTTACAAGAGCTAAAGGGGTTGTAGCCCCTTCCAGGAGAATCTAGAAACGAGAGGAGTTGTAGCCTCCTGAGGTTACAGCTCGTACTGGTAAGGACTCACCAGTTTGTAAACAAAAGTTTTCTAATTAAAGAAAGATAGAGATCAATTGCTGCAGGGTTTTTTTCCCACATTGGGTTTCCACCTTCTATGGTGTTCTTATGTGTGATTGTCTTTCTGCTCTGTTTTACTGTCTCTGGTTACTGGTTATTTGATGCTGCATCTCAGATTAACAATCATCATCTGAAAGTTTAAGTAAATTAAAATTTTGCTCTGTATACGTGGTTTTACTTCTGAATAGTTTCATATATACGCGGTTTGAATTAAATGAAGTAGTGTATACAATTTGGTTGTTGAAAAGGATTATTTGACTTGATAATACTGATTCACCCCCCCAATCAGTATTATTTCCAACATTCCATTGCTCTATAATATATAATTTTCTAACAACTGGTATCAGAGTCGAAGGTCTATTTGGTTGATAAACTCGCAGGAGAGAAGGGTTCCTGGTTCGAGTGGGTGAAATGGTGGAAGATGGTAGGTTTAGGGTCAAAACATTTAACAACAAAACTACCATCTATGGAAGATACAGATGGAATATTATCTATATCAGAAATATTTGTACCCACCATTGAGCAAAAATACAAAGAAGCCGACGATTATGACAGACACATAATGGGGTATTCTCAACAGAAAGGAACTTGGAACAATATGGTTGTTCCTAGCAGTGTCGATAGCCTTTAATATTTCAAAGGAAACAAAAACAGATTGTTTAATGTCAGTATTGGCTAAATTATATGAAAAAAACTCAGCCTCAATTAATGGATTTTTTATGAGGTGTTTATTTAATATGAAGATGTCAGAAGGTGGATCTTTTGTTGATCATTTAAATGAATTTAATATGGTTACCAACCAGTTAAGATCTGTAGGGGTAAATTTTGATGATGAAGTTAGTGCTCTGTTATTTTTGTGCTCATTTCCACAAAGTTGGAATGGTTTAGTTATGGCAATTAGTAACTTTGTCTCTGGATATAGTACTTTAAAGTTTGATGATGTTGTTGGTGCAATCCTTAGCGAGAAAATGTGATGCAAAAGCTCAGGTGAGACATCAAGTAATGCTTTAACTACAGAGACTAGGGGAAGAAAAGTGGAAAGGGGAAAATGCCTAGGATATTAAGTCAAGGAAAGGCAGATCCAATTCTAGATCAGGGATAGTTTGCTGGAAATGCGGGAAGAAAGCACACTTGAAGAAAGATTATAAGTCTTAGAAGGGAAAAAAGGAGACATGCAGCAAGAAAACAATCATGAAGCAAATTTGGTAGGTGATGCATTGCAAGATGCTTTGATTATTTATTTAGAAAATATTATTGATGCCTGGGTGGTAGATTCAGGGGCATCATTCCATGCCACACCTGATAGGAAACTTTTTCATGATTATGTTCAAGGAGATTTTCGACAGGTTTGTTTGGGTGACAATAAATCCTGTAAAATCATTGGAATGGGTAAAGTTTTCATAAAACAATAGAATGGAAACCAAGGGATATTGAAGGAGATAAATCATGTTCCAGATCTGAAGAAAAATATAATTTCAATAGGGTAGTTGGGAGGTGAAGGTTGTGTAACTACTTTTACAGATAAAACCAGCAAGGTTAGTAAAGGAGCCCCTGTAATAGAAAAAGGAAAAAAGGTTGGTACATTGTATTTATGCAATGGTATTTCTAATTATATTAATTCTTTAATCTCTATAGGAGCAGATACAACATTGTGGCATCATAGGCTCAGGAACATGAGTGAGAGGGGATGCAGATTCTTCAGTCAAGAAATTTGTTGCCAGGTTTGAAGCATGTTGATTTGGAATTCTATGAGAATTGTGTTTATGGAAAATAGAAGAGAGTCAGATTCCTCAGAGTTGGGAAAGAAAATAAGAGAGAAAAATTAGAGTTATTGCATACAAATGTATGGGAACTTTCTCAGGTATCATCTCTTGGTGGCTCTCGCTATTATGTTACTTTTATTGATGATGCAACCAGAAGAACCTAGATTTATTGTATTCGAAATAAATTTTATGTGTTTGATACTTTCAAGAAATAGAAAGCTTTGGTTGAGAATGAGACAGGAAAAAGGTTGAAGTGTCTTAGATCAAACAATGGAGGTGAATATTGTAGCAAAAAGTTTGATAAGTATTGTTTAGAGAATGGAATTCACAGAGAGAAGATAGTTCTAGGAACACCACAAGAAAATGGTGTGTCAGAAAAGATGAACAAGACAATCATGGAGTCTGCAAGGTGCATGAGATTGCATACAGGATTACCTTTACAATTTTGGGAAAATGTTATAGATATTTTTTTTTATCTAATAAATAGAGGGCCTTAAAGTTCCTTTGATGGTGGTGTTCTAGAGGAGGCATGGACAGGTAAAAAGGTAAACTACTCATTTTTAAAGACTTTCAGTTGTGAAGACTTTATCCACATTAATAAAGAAAATAGAACAAAGCTTGAGGCAAAATCAAAGAAATGTACCTTTATTGGATATGGTGTTAATGGTTTTGTTTATCGCTTTTATGATTATGAAAAACATAAAATAATTAGGAGCAGAGATATCATATTCAATTAAAAGGTTTTGCATAAGGATCAGATGCAGGAAAAGAAAATAGAGAATACATAGTGCTTGATGAGGTCACAAAAAAAAGTAAAGGTGCCTAAAAATCATAATGATCAACATCCAGAACAATAATAGAAACCACAATAGCAACAGTCACCTCAAACACCTGAAAGTGGTGTTAAAAGATATACTAGGATAAGTAGACCCCCTGAACAATACTCTCATTCATTATATTATGTATTGTTGACTGATTCTAGTGAACCAAAATGCTATGAAGAAGCAATGCAGGTAGAAACTAGGAAGAAGTGGGAGCTAGCCATGAAAGAAGAGATGGACTCCTTGGTACATAACCAGACTTGAGACTTAGTCAAGTTTCCTAGAAGTAAAACAACATTGCAGAATAAATGGGTTTACAGGTTGAAGGAAGAAGATCGAGGTAGAGAAAGGTATAAAGCTAGATTTGTGGTGAAGGGATTTACACAGGAAAAAGGTATAGACTTAGATGAAATATTTTCTTTTGTTGTTAAAATGACTTCAATCAGAACTATTTTAAGTCTATTAGCAACTGAAGATTTACATCTTGAGCAACTAGATGTAAAGATGGCCTTTCTCCATGGGGATTTTGAGGAAGAGATCTATATGCAACAGCCGCAAGGATATGCGGTCAAAGGGAAGGAGAAACTAGTGTGTAGGTTGAAGAAGAGCTTGTATGGCTTAAAATAGGATCCAAGGTATTGGTATCTAAAATTTGACAGATTTTTGTCTGAACAAGGTTATACTAGATGTCACTCTGATCATTGTGTTTATCTCAAAAGGAAAAATGATGTAAACTATATTATATTGTTATTGTATGTAGATGACTTGCTTGTTGCAGGGTCTAACATATAGGAAATAAATGTGCTCAAAGGAAAATTGGCAAATTCATTTGCAATGAATGATTTGGGTGCTACAAAACAAATCATTGGTATGAAAATAACTAGAGATGGGAAAAATTGAAAAATAACATTGTCTCAGAGTGAGTACATACAAAAGGTGTTGAAAAGATTTAATATGTAGAATGAAAAAGCAATTACTACACCTTTGACTAGCCATTTCAAACTAAGTAAGGATATGTGTCACAAGACTCAGGAAGAGACGGATTATATTTCTAAATTTCCATATGTATCAGTAGTTGGAAGCTTAATGCATGCAATGGGCTGCACAAGGCTTGATATTGCACATGTAGTGGGAGTTGTAAGCAAGTACATGAACAATCCAGGAAAAGAACATTTGATGGTAGTGAAGTGGATTCTCTAGTATTTGAGAGGTACCACATATCAAGAATTATGCTTTGGTGGTTCAAACATTGATCTACATGGATATGTTGATGCAGATATGGTAGGTGGTGGAGATAATAGGATGAGTGCCACATGGTATGTGTTTACTGTAGGTGAAACAATTGTCAATTGGGTTTCAAAACTGCAGTGTTGTTGCACTCTGAATGACGGAAGCAGAGTATGTTGCTACTACAGAGGCTATTAAAGAAATGATTTAGTTACAAAACTTTCTAGATGAATTGGGTAAGAAGCAGGAGTTGGGCAGGTTATACAGTGACAACCAGACTGCCATTCATCTTGAAAGGAACTCAGAATTTCATTCCAAGACTAAACATATACATCTCAAGTACCATTTCATATGGTCAGTGTTGGAAGATGGATAGTTGAAGCTAGAAAAGATATATAATAGCGAGAATCCTGCAGATATGTTAACAAAAGTTGTAACGAGGGAGAAATTGAGGTTCTTCTCAATTTCAATTGGTCTTCAAGTATGATGATGAAGATGAGAAACAACCAGGTCCAAAGTGGAGTCATTTTCCAATAAATGAAGCAACAATGGAATTTCTATAATCAGTCTCCAAGTGGGATATTGTTGGGTGTGGAGCCTGATTATCTTCTTTATTCAGAGGTATCATTGCATTGTACCCTAGTTCCTAATGGGTCGGCAACGCCACCGAGGGGGGCAATGACGATTTGTATGAACCCCCCTACTGGGGTTTGGGGGTAGCGCCCCCAAAGCTAAAATTAGATGTAAAATTTCCTTGTAAAATATTGTAATTTCATAGTCAATCTGAGTCGTTCATTAGGCGGATGATCTGACAGTAGAAGTTATGTTTAATTTATGGTTTTTTGCCCTAGAAGGCAACCCCTCGCTATATATACTAGAATTGTATTGCGACTATGTGGATGTGTATTCTAAGTGACAAAAGAGAAAGCATTTTGTGTGAGAGTGAAGAGGAAATTACAGTGGATTTGTTGTAGGTTGTATCTCTTCATTTTGTTGGATAATATAAAGGAAGGATTGGTTGTTTCTCTATGGACGTAGACCAAATTGGGTGAACCACGTATATCTATGTCTCTCCCTTGTTTTATGTTTTTTATTTGTTTATGTTTCTGCCATATTTAATGTGTTCCATTTCTCGGTAATATATAATTTTCTAACACTTGGGATGTTAAGGAGGCCACTAGGGCCATGAACAAGGCACAATTAGGTCACTAAGTTTCTCAAAGGATGAGTAATACTTTCAGCATATGGGTATGATGGGCCTCCAAATTAGACATAAATTAAGGCCTATCTAACCATCCTTCAGCACATTAAACCTCTTTTTTTTAATTATATGACATATTTTTAGCTTTAGTATGTTCATTAGGAAGGTTTAGAGATAATTTCATATTTGTGTCTAATATTATTTATTTTTGTAGAATATTATGAGAATATTGGGCAGATTATGAGAATTTGGAGGAAATAATCTAGGGACTTTCCCTAATATAGGAGGATCAATAATGGATAATAAATAAACAAAATATCATGAAATTAATGACAAATTTTGGAGCTCCAGTGATTGAGAAAAACTAGGAATGTGTTTTGTGTCATTTAATGCAAATTCCTAGTGTTGGGAACGAGATCCACTATTTGAGGGATTTTGGAGGGGGAACCTTCCTCCTTTAAATTAGAATGCTTCCTCACAAATTTTTATAAGTACCAATTCGAATTTTCCTCTAGGGGGGTGTATTTCTTAGTCTTCTTGTGGAGAAAACTTGTTGTTTAGCAGCTCCACTTTCATTTCTAGCAGGGATGTACTTAGATTAATTTAAATAATGAAGTTTAATGCCATTTTTAGCTTCTAAAGTTTGTTTTCCTTCATAGAACTCTGAGTATCCTTGGGATTGGCCATCTCAGAAGCCCTAGAGCCCTCTTGTACAATTTCTTTATGTCATTTGAATGTCTTTTTCACTTGCATCTCTTATTTATGCATTTACTATTCATGCTTCATTTGGTGTAGGTCATATTGGTTAAATGATTGAAGTGAGTTCATTTACATGTTATTGATAGAGCCAAAAGAATGATTCATTGTTATAAAAAATTTTGAAAATCATATTCATCATTGAGCTACTTGGATTTATTTACTAGTTCACAAATCTAGAATTTCTGGAAGTCCCTTGTAGCAAAATAGTAGTAAATTTCTACTATTTTTTAGAACGTGTTAATGAAATTCATTTGAGTTAATTAAAATTGAATTGGATCATAAAAACAT
The DNA here is from genome assembly GCA_000404065.3 of Pinus taeda. Taxonomy (NCBI): domain Eukaryota; kingdom Viridiplantae; phylum Streptophyta; class Pinopsida; order Pinales; family Pinaceae; genus Pinus; species Pinus taeda. The sequence continues at coordinate 12,373 of APFE031228588.1, read as the reverse complement.
TCAAGTTACTAAAAGAATTCACCCCATATGATTTTCACTTGATTAGGTTAGGCATTTGGTAGGTTAACTAGCTCACTAGTTCTTGAATTTCCAGTTTTTAGAGTTGTAATTTTTTGCTATTTTTAGCACATGTTAACATGGGTATTTTGGAGTGATTCCACTTGAAATGGAGTACTAACACATCCTAATTAATAAATAAAAAATTCCCATACCATTTTAATTTTATTTACTTGGGAATTCGACAATTTATATCCTCTTGTTGCAAAACAGGGCCTCCTGTAGCACCTCAGTAGCACTCATGTAGCACGTGTAAACTTAACCAGATCTACTCCAAAATATTGGCTTTTGTCCCTTAGGCTTGAATAATGACCCCTAGGCTCCAAAACCATGATTTAGTAATACCAAAAACCTCTTATGCCTTGTCTCTTCTTCATTCAAATTCGCCTCTACAGTTATGGTTAGTGCACAGATTCATGACTTGAAGAACATAATGATGATTTTCATGATTACCTTTTGAACTCTATTGACAAAATATATTTTGATTGCAGTGATTGAAGAATGATTTAATAGTTAAGATTTTTTTCATACATCTTAAGCTAGTGTTGGTGAGTTCCATATTGCAGCAAGAATGTTGTAACTCCTGGGCTACAAACTTTACTTTTATCAACCCGGTAGTTCGTAACAAACTCGGAAGCGTCCATGCTATATGCACAAGTACTAGTTCTCACTGTAGGTTGTCACTTGATCAGCCGGTGCGAGATCACTAGGAGATCAATCCATCTTCTATAGATTTTAGAAGAAGCTCTATGTGTGATGAAATGAAAGAAAGATTACTCTACAGATGCTATTCTAACTGCAAAAAGGAGAAACACTGGAATGTAAAGCAAAACCTAGTAAACCCTAATTAACAAGCTAATTCTACTTTTGCCAAAAACACTATGAAAACCATGAAAGAAATTCCATTACCTACTCAAGGAAGTAAAAAACATCTAACCATGCTATTTATGGAAGTAAATAAGCAAAAAACATATTTTTGGATTTTTATGTGTTTTTATGTGAATTTAACATGCATCTAATTTATTGTGTGTGAGTGTGGTAGCGAACAGGTGGCGTTAGAGGGTGATTTTGGAGCTTGGGAGGATGTAGGATGGTGTGGATGGGTCCTAGGAGGTCTTAGGTGGCCTTTTTGAGGCTTTTTCCACACTCGGCCTTCAAAAGAAAGCCTACAGGCAAAACTACAGGAGGACACAGGAAAACTACATGAGGAAAATAGGGAAACTATAGGAGGCCTACAGGAGGAGGTCGAGATAAATTTTCGCTATTTTGAGGGTGTAAGAGTGGGTGGAAAATGTGGATGAAGGTTGGAATGAGGTGTTAGGGCACCAAAGGTCTACCATGAATCACCAAGAGAGAGAAATATGATTGGGTTTGCTCAAGGAGAGAGGAGGAAGTTCTATGAAAAATGAAGGAAACTAGGGCATACTTGAGATGAGATTTGGGAGACCTATAGGGCATGGATCGGATGGAGGGTGTGATTGCTAGTAAGCTGATCTACTACTGGAAGAGATTTGTTGCATATAAACTAACAGTTAACAAAGAAAATCAAGCAACCAATGAAATGAGTGCATCCTAGGAAAAGCAGATTTTGGCATTAAAATGGCCTAAACTATGATGTATAGAAAGAAATGCTGGGAAATGCTGTAAGAAAGGAAAGCATGAAAAAGGACTATTTAAAATCAAGAAGTGAACATGATAAAGAAGATCTAAAGCAAAGCAAAACTGGACTATCAACCTACTAGAGAGCTGCAAACACTAGCAGTCCTAGGAATTAGGAAAATCTCTGTTTTTGGGTAGCAAGAGAGTCTTTTCCTCAAATCATGGTCCCAGAGGGAGGAAGAGAGGACAAGGCACTATTGCTAGCCTTTTGAATCTTCTCTGATCACTGCTTAACCTTCTACAGAAAGCACAAATGGAAGCAAGCTACTAAATCATCAAAAGCAACCTATTCTTAACCATAAGAGAAATACATCTAACAGCAAACTAATCTACAAACTGAAGTAAAGAATACAAATACAAGTAAAGAGAAGCTTGGCTACTTGGATTGGGCCCTAACCCAAGATAATTTAGCCCTCTGAGGTAACTTAGTGCTAGCTCAAAATGATTCCATCTTCATTATCAAAAAATAGCAAGATTACATAAAACTATCATAAAATAGTAAGCTCAAAATTTGAGTAGAATTTACGCAATCAAAAAAAAGTCAACCCTAGTGAGGCCCTAGGCCTCTCTACTTATACATTTGAAGCTACCAACAAATTCCTTAAAATCAGGGAGGCTTGGCTCCCAAAACTAAAGATAACTGTCAATCATCTTCCACTTGCTCGGCTGCCTTCTAGTGCATGATTAGATTCTTATACACGGAGCTAAATTAAGGGGAATTCGAAGTGAGGAGAAATAAATGAGGGGGATTCGCTCCTATAAGTCCTCTCCTTTGTCTACTTTGAGTTATTACTACATCTTGACCACTAGATCTTTGACCTTGACCTCGAAATCCATCAATAATCTGCATTAAATACATGTTAGACCACAAGGCATAATAACTAACTCAACTCACCCTATAAGCATAAATATAATCAGAAAATCATACAATAAGCTAAGATAATGGTTGATTTGACTAGGTTAGGAGGTAAAATGAGCCCATATAATTACCCATTTATGAGGCTCATCATCACCCTCATACTGAAGGTGTTGCTCATCCTCTGAGTAGCCTAGTCAATCTCTTGGTTTTTCATGGACCTGGTGGCCTCCCTAGCATTCCAAGCTTCTGATGTGGTCTACTCATGTTCTCCATAAAATCATGCCTTTTTTTCTATGTCCTTCTATTACTTCTTCTCTTCTTCTTCTCTTATGCTTTTCAACATGCCTAATATGAGTGGAGGACTCAGTTTGAGGCCAATCCAGTTGACCTTCAGCCTTTTCATGGAGCACTTGTACATTGGCACTCTTTTCAATGCCTCCTTCAACCTCATGGGGGAATGATATTCTCTGATCTGCAAGCTGTGGGGTAGGGTGTTCCATCTTCTCATGCATGCATGCACACAATCATCCCCAAGTAGCCTAAGCATATCTTCAAAGTGTGCAATGGCTTGTTCCTGATTGGCTAGATATTTAGGGGCAATCTAAGGGTCATTAGAAAGCAAGTTGTGTGTGCTGATGAGTGCCATAAGATTTGATGGCTCAGCTTTTATCATCAATGGTTCATTCTGATCTTTTATTAACAATATTTTCATTTCTGCTGCCCTCAATTCTTCATGGTTCATCCATGATGCCATGGCCATTAATTGCAGATCTAGTAGCTTGGCATTGGGGTCCCACACATTCAGGTATGTGAGGGCCATGTTGTGTAGATAGAACTCTGCCATATTTTCTTTGTCCTCGGAGGTGCTTTGGTCACACAAATCCATGAACTACTTGTAGTCTTGGAAAGGCATTATGCCTCTTTGTGCCAAAGTTTTTATTTAGAATTGAAGCCATTGATCCTTCAGATAGAAGCCACAATATTTGGCTGGTGTTTTGAATTGTAATGCTTCTATGGATAAGCTAGCCATGTATTCCAAATGAGTCTCTTTCTCCTGCACTCGCCTCCTTAGTAATTCATTCTCATTCTCAAGGTGGCTTCTTGTAATGGATTCTCTATCTCTGAGAGCACTCAATTCCCTGGCCATTTCCCTGAGCTTTTCTTCAATGTGGCCAATATCCTCAACTCCTTTGGACTTGTCTATCTACATCCACCTATGCGTTCTCACTCTCTCTTTTTCCAATTCGAAAAATACTGGAATTGCAAATTTTTGTGGGATTATCTTGCCTCCCTTAATTAGTCTGTAATAGGATTTAAGATTAGGCTAGGGGTCAGGTTCTTGTAGCTCTTTTGCTTTCGCTTTCACCTCTGGCTATCCTCCTATCTTTTCCTCAAGTTTTTGTGTCTCCTATAGTTTGGACAGTGTCTCTCGTAGGACTGTTTTAGCCTCCTGTAGGTCTGGTTTGGGGTCCTGTAGAATTGACTTTCCCTTCCATGTAGAAGATCTTGTAGTCCTCCTTTCATAGGTTATGGGTGTCTTGGAAGGAGATTCTTTCACCTTGGTAAATGGTGAATCTTCAATGTTAATGGGAGTCTTTAATGAGCGCTGAGGTTTGCCTATTTTAATTCTAGTACTCTTCCTTGCCTTGAAATACATGGAGGTTTTTCTTTTCCTCTTCTACTTCTGCTTGATTGGTGTATTGAGGGTAGTGAGGGCAGTTGTTGCTTCTCTTTCCAAAGTCTCAGGGGACTCTTCTCTTTGCTCTGCCCTCTCTACCTCCTTTTCTCCCTCTTCTGTCTCTTTTTCCTCCTCCTGCTCTATCTCTTTTTCTACCTCCTTTTCTGTCTCTTCAACTCTCCCCTTCTCTATTTCTTTTCTTTCCTCCTGTTTGGTCAATTTAGTGTGATCTAAATTTCTATTTATATTGTCAACCCGGGGTTCGTAAACTGACGAAGTGAGGTGTACTATATGTACTTAGATAGCCATTTTCTTAGGTTTTTGTCGTTTTAAGATTTTTAGTTTGTTTTTGGATTTTATTCCTTTCTTAATGTGTGGTGATGAAAGTGAAGTGTGAAGTGTGTGGAGTGTAAATGGTGATGATTTCTATACTTGAAAAATGCTCAAAAGAAAGCTTTACAATAACTGAAATGAAACCAATTCTTAAGAGAAAACAAAATGAATCAAAAAGCGAACTAATGGCAATGGCCCAGTATCCTTGCTGCTGAAAATGAAAAGAAAGCAAAAACTTGAAAAACAACTCAAACTTAAAGTAAAGCAGCTAACTCACACTACTTGAGCTTTT